>JAXBDA010007881.1:0-16344 GCA_036023075.1 Gaultheria prostrata
TACCAGTCGAATGATAATTCAAACTTGTATTCTTTTATTGATTAATGGTTGGTGAACTTTTCTTTCTAACCTTCTAAAGTTATTATGTTTACTGTCATGTAGTTCCCTTCAATGTTGCCCGTAGTTTAAAATTTGGTTGGTAGAGGTATTTTGTCAAACACATGGAGGACACTATCTCAGGAATTCAAATAGCATTACCAGTAGTTTCAAATTTAAATTAAAATTACTACACAAAGTAACAGAGGAAGGGCGAGTATAACTTTACCCAAACAAAAAACAGAGGAATGGCGAAAACGAAAAAGCAGGAGTCCAACAAAACAAATATAAACACGTTATATCAAAATCAAATCCAAATCGTGTTAAAGTATAGAGTATTCAAAATCAGCAGATAGACACGCTATATCAAAGTCAAATCCAAATCGTGTTACCAGTAGTTTCCTGACGAGCGTGACATTCTCAGTATGAGCAGCAAGGAACAATGTCGTGACGTTTGTCTTGAACTCCTTGTACTCGAAGCGAACTTTGTTTGCAGATTAGTCTCCGCACTCTCAAACTAGTGTTCGAAATCGCAGCCGACGAGCATCATCGTCTCCTTGGGAGGGCGAGTGGAGTATCCGCGTGTGGTTGTTGTCACCGGAGAAAGGCGGTGGAACTTGGAAATTGGCCGCAACGAGTGGGCGGAAGCGGAGGAGGAGGAAGGGTAGAGAGAGAGAGAGAACGGAAGATGTGTAAGATCGAGAGAGAGGAGAGAAGTGACGGTTTCTTTCGTGGAGGGCAGTGTTGTCTATAAAAGATCTTCATGTCCTTATGACTAAAATGTTGAAAAGAAGATGTTCTGATAACCCATGTGAAAATACCCGTTTCCTTCTCTTAAAAGAGGTAAAAAAAAATGTTGTATTTTTTACTAATTTTTCCTAAGATCAATCACTTTTTTTAATTAACATTAAGGTCAATCACTCTTTTTTTGGGTTTAGATTTACGGTGCACTTTCCTATATATGATTTTAGTGGTTTAGGGTGAGTTTGCCACTTGATTTTAATCAAGTGTGATTTTATCAAGTGAGGAAGAAGTTTGAAAAATCTCAGATTTTATGAAACTATGCAAAATGTCCGATTTTATCAAACTTTTTCCCCACTTGATTTTATTAAATCTTGATTTTATCAAGATGAAATCAAGTGGGAAACTAGGCCTTAAGCATTTTCATAGGGTACCCAAAGATTTTAGGCACTTTCATAGGATACCCTAGGGTTTATATTTAGGCACTTTCATAGGGTACCCTAAGGTTTAAGTTTAGGGTGCACTTTCATAGGGTACCCTAAGGTTTAAGTTTATGGTGCACTTTCTTATTATAGGATTTTAGTGGTTTATGCACTTCATAGGGTACCCTAGAGTTTTAGGCATTTTCATAGGGTACTCTAGGGTTTATATTTAGGTACTTTCATAGGGTACTTTAGGGCTTAGGTTTCGGGTGCACTTTACTATTGTAGGGTTTTAGTGGTTTATGCACTTTCATGGGTACCCTAGGGTTTTAGGCACTTTCAATAGGGTACTATAGGCTTTAGGCATTTTCATTAGGGTACCCTAGGATTTAGGTTTAGGCACTTTCATTGGGTACCCTGGGATTTAAGTCTAGGGTGAAGTTTTTCTAACAAACTTTCTTCGCTGCCTTCAGAATCTTTTCTTTTGCCACTTGGAACGAAGGATCTGTCATTCTGTCGTGTTTCCTTCTTGCACGCATGGGTGGAGTAGGTGGAGCGATTGGTGCTTTTTAAAGTTTTCAGTGGAGTTGGTGGTGCATAGCCAGTCCAAAGTGGACTGGCCAGTAATTCGCCCAATAAAAAAAGACTATCAGGACCGAAAAGACTGATGGGCAGTTGTGGTGTTCCGTCTTCCAAAACATTTTATTTGAAGCCCATATAAGGAGGCGGTTTTCTTACCCAATGGACGTCTATTAGCGCAAGGTCTAGCCCGTCCCTCTTTCTCTCCAATTTGTAATGGGCCGTCCAAGTTGTAAGAAACTCATGGAGCGATCTATTCTTGAAGGGGGCCATACAATTCTTGAACTGAGAAATTTCTCAATTATACTTTGCCTCTGTTTGTTTCGGCAGAAAATCTTGTTCGATGTAAAAGATTTTGCACAAAAAAAATGTACTTTTCAATTTGTTTTCACGTGTTTGGCTGAAGTTTAAAGAAAATGAACTTCCAACCATTGGGAAAGCGTAATCCACAGGATTGAATGGCTTTAATACCTTTCTGCCAGAAGTTGCTTGCGCGACTCAGATCTCAACACCGATTCCCTGTACATTTCATTCTCATATGCTTACCGAGCAATTCATCGGAAATTAACTTACGAAAAATTACAACACAAGTCATTTTCAGGCTCCCAGTGGAAAATATTCTTCACGAAAAATATTTTCTTAAATTTTTGTGTAACCAAACACTAGAAAATGGGTAAAATATTTTTGGGTAAAACATTTTACCTCCAAACAAATGGAGCCTTAGTGCAAATTATAATTTTCGTTGTAAAATATTGTTAGCATGTACCAAATTATATACCATAGAAAATGGAAACAAGAAATCATCGAAAATAAAAAATATATATCAAACTTGGTAGATCGAAGTCGACAGAGATTTACAATTATCATTCCGAAAAAATAAATAAATAAATAAATAAAATAAAATAATAATTCAGTTGGGCAAAGGACATGGCCTGAAGTGTTATTTTAACAACATTTAGTGAATCGGTTCAAGGTCACCATCCTAGTATTAGTTAGTAAGTTAGTTGGGCCTTTTTGTAAAATCTTTTGGGAATTGATATTGGCACTCCCCAAATTGTTAATGGCACTTCAAAAGGGAGTGTTATTATCAATCCCTATATGGACTTGATATTAGCACTCCCCTTATTGATATTGGCACTCCCCTTTTTGAGTGCCATTAACAATTTGGGGAGTGCCAATATCATTTTCCAATCTTTTTCCTTCGTTGAAAAATTGACCATTAATAACCAACAATAATAGGTGAGCACCAAAAATCACAGTGATAAGGAAGTATGTCAAGAAAAGCAGTTTGTGTGGTGAATGAGATCCTATACTACTAATTGTAGGGAAGGTCAGCAGTTTTACTACATGACGACTCGACTCGGGTTTAACCTACCAATACCATGATGACAAGTGTCATCTGTCACCGCGTGACACGTGGAACCTGCGCGCTGTATCAACCGCCAGGGACCACTAGCGCGGGCTATCCCACGCGGTAGCACCCGATTGCGCGCTATCAGAGCCCGACTGGGTAAAACATCTCTCCACGACCATGGCTCATTCGTACAATGAGAAAAATCCATGGGCCTCAAGACCGGCACGGCCCATGTAAATGGGCAAGAACGCGAGGGGCCAGTCCATGTATAGCCCAAGTAATCATACTTGCTCTGGTCTGAAGGCAGGACTTGAGGGGCCCACTGAGGCTTAGCTGCGGTATAGGCACAACCGAACTGGTCATGACCTTGCCCACACGGGAATAAAGGGAGATCTTGCGGTTTGGTGGCTATAAAAAGAACAAGAGGTTCTCTGCGCGAGGGGTGGAGTAGCGTGCCCGAGTAAGCCGCGCGGGTCAGTCACGCGCGTAGTCAGGATGTACGGAGGGGACACGTGCTCTCATATTATAGGACGACAACTTTGAGCCAGACCATTGGCTCAGATTGCCTATAAATATGAGACATTCCCCCACATTCTCAAGGTTGAACTCTAGAGAGAGAAAGTGGATACGGACTGACTTGGAAGAAGAACATTCTTCCCAGCAAGTTTATTCCACTCTCTAGGTCATTCTTGGGGTTGTCATAGACTAGTCTAAGTGCTATCTTCTGCCTTAGTCTCTTATGTACACTCCTGCTCTGTTCTTCACCCTTCCCCTTGATCACTCTTTTCCCTTTGTTATTGTTTACTGTTAATCATTTCTTACCTCTCCAGCTCATCTATCACAGAACCTATCCTACACTAATTATAATCAATTGGTCAGCCTATCAAAAAAAAAAAATGACGTGGTTCGAGATTTAGTAGTACTGCAATTTTTACTTAAAGCGGAATTATACAGATAGACATACACATCAAGACGTGTAAGCATATACATCAGAGACTGGAAGAGGGATGAACCAAGAGACAGCTGGCTATAGGAACGGGAATCAAGCGTGTGCCGGATATGCAGGATTGGGGTTAGGATATTGTAGAAGGACGAAGAAAAAGGAGATAAAAAGCCGAAAAGATAACAAAAGGATAGGATATACTATATCAAAAACATATACAAAGAGAGTGTGGGAGAGATTAATTCAAATTCTAAATCGGTTACTAATCAATCCCCAAAAAATAGTCCTACTATAACTAGCCTTTTGAATTCAAATTTTAGAAAAAGGATAACCTTGCCAAATTACTTTAAGGAATTTTTAAAACTTAAGTTATGATGATGATTAGGATTTATTTAGTTGCAACTTCCAACTCTTGTACCCTAATGAAATTTTTGAGAGTTAAATGTTTGTCAATTGACATTATGATGAAAAATAGTAGCTTGAGTTCTCAAAATTTAAAACTTAAGGGTATAATCCTTTTTTTAGTGCATAGAAGCACTTTTAGATTTTGAGACACCCAATTTTAGAAATGAGAAGAATAGCAACGTGAGAGGCGATTCCAATAATGAACAAGAGTGCCAAATCATAAAAGGGAAAAATAATATTCAAAGCGACCTATGAATTCACTTTCACTTTGGCTGCCAAATCACCAGAAATGAAGAAACAGTTTTGGGGAGAAACAGTTTTTCCCCTTGGCTGGCAAACACCCAAAAACAAAAAAAGAGAAAGCAAAAAATAAAAAAAGAGGCTCCCAAACGGAGCCTAACTTTTTTGGTAATTTACACCAACCTCCCTTGAGGTTTTTTACAAATACACTATGCCCGAATCTTTTATCTATCACACCGACTTCCCTTGAATGGGAATAAAGTAGCTGAGTTAGATCCATTGTGTTAGCCTTCTACTATAATATAGGTTTTGGATTACAAGTTGACCTTGAAAAAAATACTTTGTATAGTCCCATTTGCCCTTTAAGTTCCTATGGGAAATCCATACCAAAGGAATAAGTATTTTTGGGACTCACAATGGTTGGAGAGTAAGGTTTTATTTGAACAAATACAAAAAGAATAATCCAATCAAAAAGTCAGGCCGGATCAACTCTAACTTGATTGTTGTAACATCGTGTACATCTAATTTGCCTTTAGTTTCATTTATAGATAAAATCAAGGACCTAGTACAACTGATGAAGGTAATGTTTCTTGTAGTCCTTGAAATTTTGACATTTTGCTAATGGAATTTAAGTTTTCTGATTCATTCAAGGGAGGTTAGTGTAATTAGTTGAAAAATTGAAAGTACGGTGTACTTATTAGAAACCTTAATAGAGGTTTGTGTAAATTACCCTAAACTTTTTTGTGGTGACAAGTAAAGAACATGAAAAGATATCAAGATTTGAATTTTGGCCAAGTTTCCCACTTGATTTATCAAGATTTGATAAAATCAACCGTTGATTTTATCAAATGGGGAAGAAAGTTGATAAAATCTCAGATTTTTTAGTGCAAAAATCTGAGATTTTATCCAACTTTATTCCTCACTTGATAAAATCTAGAATTGATTTTATCAAAATCTAATAAAATCGAATTGAAAATTGCGCCTTTATTAAACTTCGTCCTCACTGGATAATTGATGAAATCAAGATTTTATCAAATTTTGATTTTATTAAGTGGAGAACTCAGCCTAGATACATGACCTTTGGAACATAAAATTAAAAGACCCATCTTTGGAAATCAAATACAGAGTATAAGTCTAGCTATCAATTGAGAGCATCAATCCTTCTCACCAAAATATCTTTTCATCTTTTGAACAGTCCTCTCATCATAATTATTTGACTCTCAAGGTTGATCCAAATTCCAATCCAAAGAATATCTCCCATTAATCATTTTTTTTTGTTTTACCATACCTTAAATGTCCCCATCCCCAACCTTGCGCTAAAACTTAATTTTTGTAAATGATCAAAAATATTTTAGGTGTGCTCAACCCATCTGCGATGACTTCATGGTATCTTGTAACGTTTTTATGCACATGAAAAATTCCCCGATTGATCCGAGAACGGCGAGAAGTAATCTGAAACTAAGTCATAAAAGAGAGAAGAATTTCGTGGAAAATTTACGACCGTTAATTTAAACGGAAACGGGGTGGATGTTGTGCACCCGGGTGCTATGCAGCGTGTTGTGCATCCCTCGGATTGTATTTTGGACGGCTCGGATGTGTTTTGATTTTTTACCGGAAAAAATAAATCGAAAGTAAATTAAAATTGCCGAATGCATCCGGACCGCCCAAAATATTATCGAATGGCCGAGGAGTGCAGAGCACCCGGGTGCACATCACCCGCCCCTTGTCCAATTTGAACAATCACATTTCCAATTTAAACCAAGTGACAATTGGCTAATCTATCTATAACAACGAGAAATTAAAACATTTAAATAGTTTTAGCCAATAGTTTTTACAGGGTGAATAGATAGATTCGTCTTTGATTTTCATCCCCTCGTTACTTGAGAACTTGAGAATAACACTTGTACTCCATTAACTTGACCCGACCCGACCCATATTCGCATTTGACAGCCACTATGGACATGGGTATGGCTGGTGGAATTTGGAAAATGTAACGTTAGGGTTAAATTGAAGATAAGAGTACTTTGGAGTTAATAAATAATTTGAATTACTGTGGACATATATGATGCCGGGTTTTGTAGATGGAATTGATGATTTTTAAAAAATGGTAAGTTTATAAAAGAAAGGGCTCACCACCAAATTAGAACAAAACGGGATACAGATAATCCCACCCGGGGTGTCTAACAAGGGATACATGGCTAATCAAACTCGCCACCTATCGAAATCCATCCAAGGATAAGAGTAAGCAAGAAGAACACAATTCTTCGATCTCAAGCCAAAGGCTATAATTCAAACACTCAACTCAATCTGCTTATTTCATGCATAGCTACACAATTTATAGGCCACTTGGAACACCCCTCCAAGCATAGGTCAAAAGAACTTATATTTTCAAAACGATAAAAATTAATAAAGCCTAAGACTTTGACTACTAAAAACTAGGTAGACTCTTTGAACGACTTAATGATTTTTCGAACAACTAAAATGACACTAAAAACTGTATAAATAAATACTTAGACTAATAGTCAAAAAACATAAAAGAAAATCTCTTGGTTCAACCGTTTTCATTATTTGCTCCTGCATCAGATATTAGGGATGTAACAAAGTTTTTTTGTCCATACAGAAAAGGCAAGGGTATAATGGTCATTCCACACTAGGATTACAAATGAACTGATCCGAGTTTCTCAAGATCCAGCTGATTAAGGGTTTGGCTCGACTCGTTTAGTAATAGAGTCAAGCTCAAACACTATCATTCTCGGCTCAACTCAACTCATTTGCACCTCTCTTCCGCACCCATTCAAATCTTTGATTGTACTAGCAAAAATAAAAATATATACACCGCACGGTGATGTAAAAAACGAGAAAATTTTGGGTACGGGGAGGGTATCACGTGGTACCCTTTCGGCACATCCGGGCCGTCCAACAATGCAATGGACGGTCCGGATTGAAAGTGCCGTCCGGATTTAAAAAAAAATAGAAAATAAAATAAAAAGTGTGTTTCAATCCGAGCCGTCCGATGCATTTTTGGACGACTCGGATGTGCCGAGGGGCACCACGTCACCCATACCCTATTTGCATCCAAAATTTTCTCGTAAAAAACAATAGTAATCCCTCTATTAATCCAAAACCCAAAACCCAAAACCTCTTCCCCTCTATCCAAACACATCAATCACCTATCTAATCTGATATTCAGTCAAGATTAAAACTCAAACGAAGCTAACATCTCGCCGGAGATATATCAATCTCAATCAGATTCTCTTCTTCAAAATGAACCACTCCACTCGTTCTCTTCCCGTCAAATGCAATCTCAATCAACTCTTCTCCCTTCTCTTCATCCCACATAAAGCACATACTCTCCGGCGAGTCCCACCGTCCGAATCCGGCAAATTCCTCGCCGTCCGACGATCCATCGGAGTCCGATTCCGGGTAGTAAAGCGACAGCGACCCGTACCTATCGATTGATGAAACAGTGGTGGTCTCTGCTTTCTCGTTCCGTACGTCTTCGTTGTGTTCTTCGTCCTCGCCTTCGTACTCTTCGTATATCACCTCCAATGGCGCCCTCACGTCCCACTCGATGAACGATTCGACGTAAAAAGTGCTCTGATCAGAGCCTGAACCTGAACCCATTTCAGTTTCGATGAGATTAGTACTCGAAACAACTGAATTTTCATTTCCGGACTCATAATTCGATTCTACTGAAACCCATTTGGGATCTTCGGTTAATTCGACGTAAAAACTGTTCTGATCGGAACCCGAACCCACTTCAGTTTCGATGAGATTAGCACTCGAAACAGCTGAATTTTCATTTCCGGACTCATAATTCGATTCGAGTGAAACCCATGTGGGATCTTCGGTGGAATTGAATTCATTTTCGGTTCTTTGGATTGATCCTAATCTTAAAAGGGCGAATAAAAGAATTGCGGTTGAGATCAGAACAGGGGAGAAAACAATTGGCAGGAAAAATGAAGGGAAATAGATTAGGACCAGAGTGTAGAAAGTGAGGAGGGTGGAGAAGAGAGGGTGTGAGGAGAGAGAGGAAGAAAGTGTTTTCTCTTCCATGAGGAAGGAGGATTGGAATACATGAAAGTAAGATTTGATTCGATTGGGTGGAATGAAGAAGCAGTGATGGAAATATATCTATAGAGAGAGAGAGAGAAGGGCAATTGGTCGTGGGTTGCAGTCTTTTTTGGGCCCTTTTGTCGGCTGCTTTAGAGCAAGGCATGGGGTGGCGGTCGAGCAATTATTATGTTGCGAGGCGTTACCCGCTAGTAGGAAAAATAAATTTGCCAGTATAAATAGAGGCCATGCAGGTAGGACCTTGACAAAAAAAAAATATTGCACAAAACCTTCCGGTTTAGCGTTTGATCGCGTGTGCATCCCATTATATTTTGTGACAAATAACCAACAATAGAAAGCAATAGAGGTCGGGCACATGTAACGCATGTGCAAGTTCAGTTTTCAAGATTACATCTAAAAGCGGAAAACAACAAATATACCTTGATTAGATATGACCTTACCATTTCTCCATTATATTCTAAGGTCTGCAAAGAATAATACGGATGCTTTATAAGCCATCCGTAGAAGCAATATTTTGTTGACGAAATATTGGATCGTTGTTGACAACAAATGCAAATCGTATATGCTTTTTAAGTGTGTTATCTGAGAATTCTAACTATTTTTCTCTCACATCAACTTTTACATTTATTTTTCATTACTTACGTTTATCAATATAATAATACTCACTGACTTTTTAAAAAAGAATCTACTTTTAAGGACAAAATAGGAAATGTACCCACTAATTTTTCAAAACACACACTTATTAAGGGACAATCCAAAATGAAAATGTACACACTACAGAATGGACGGATGGAGTAGTTTTTTTCTTTTTTGATAACCGCATGTCCGATCAGCTTGTTGTGCATCGATTAATTCTTGGACTCAGAAAATGACAGGACAACACTTCAGTGGCCCAAGGGACCTTGTTTGGTTTCGGTTTTTGAGGTAATAATTAGAGAGAGAGAGATAAAGATAAAAATTGAAAGTATGAGTGATGATTGGAGAGAGATAAATGAGAATAATAATTAAAAATAAAGATAACAAATGGAAACAAATGTAAATAATGATTGAGTAATAATTGAAAAAATCGGTTCGAAAATCCAAAACAAACAAGGTCAAAATGTTTGGCATCCGAATAATTCAAATATGCAACCTCGTGGAGGACGAACATTTATTGATGTAGGATCGAAAAAGTTAGTTTATTCGGTTCTGTTTATTGATTTTATCGTTCATGAGATCAATCGAGGGGTTAAATTGTAATAGCCGCACGTCGGGACACGATTGTCTTTTAAAAAGTTAACTCCAACGTTGGTATGGTTTTAAGAACAAATTGCGAAATAAATGAGTTTCGATTCATGATCGATTTGATGTTTTGCGTGAATAACTTATAGGAGCCAAATAGCACGTCCAGAATCACATTTTGTTGCTCAGTACATGTATGAATTCTAGAAGACTAGAATGGGATTTGATTTTTGAAAAGAATCCTATTTAATGTTACAACACCATATTCAAAATTTCCTACATAAATAAATTTTTTTGCGTTAGGTGATATCATTGTTATGCACGAAAACAATTATAAATGAATTTGTAGCCTTAAGTGATATCCTAGAAAACAATTATAAATTTGTAGCGTTTGGTGATATCCTAGAAAACAATGATAAATGAATTTCGATCATGTGATCGATCTGATGTTTTGCATGGATGATTTAGGTGACATCGTAGAATCATATTTTGTTGCTCACAACATGTACTGTGAATCCTAGAAGACAAGAATGAGACTGGATTTTTTTAAAAAAAATTCATGTTAATGTTGCAACATCTTATTCAGAATTTCCTACATAGATAAATTTGTAGTGTTAGGTGATATCATTATTATGACCAATATTCCTTATTATATGTACTGTAATTGTATTTCATTCATACACATTTCTAAAATGATTATGTATTTAAGAAGTAATCTAAACAATAATTAAACAATTATTGAGCTAAATGATAATAAAATGCATTGAAAAGAGTACAACTGGCATAGTGGGTCTGTACCACTAGTTTGTTAGTACAAAAGTAACCATTAATCTTTTGGTAACTTAGGTGTTTGAGTCAGCTTACGCACATACCTTGACTAATTTTGAGAACAAATTCTATCATTCACTCGCGGGGCCAATTAAATGTGGGGCAAACTCCTGCATGAACTAAGCACATAAAAATTGATAGTACCTGTAAAGTTTCGAACCTAAAACATTAAGAAGGAGTAAATTTCAAAGTCTCGGACATTGACAACCATGACAACGTCATCATTAACCTAATATACAAAAATTCAGTTTATAAAAGCTCAAATGGAAAACTTCATCATATTTGCATTAGGCATACCATGTATATATAGATGTTAGTTAGTTAAAAGTTAGGTAGGTAGGTAGATAGTTAGTTAAGGCCTCCTAATCAGGTAAACAATCCTCAATTTATAAATATAAATTAATCTCTCTATGCAACGTGCCATCCATGTCTGATGATTGTGTGGACTACAAGTGATATAGCTTAATTACTGGAACAACCACCATGAATTTGATTCATTTAAATAGATGCAGCATCTTACTTAATTTCCTATCCCATGCGCTGCAAACATTGTTTTTTTTAATCGGCAAAAGAATTTTATTGAGCAACTTGATAGGGGTACATCAAGTAAGGGGAGAAAGGAGATGGGGAATCCAACCAAGGTTGGATCGCCAAAAGGGACGAAGCCCAAAACACCTGAGAGCATCTCCAACACTGCTAGGCAGATTAAAGAGCTGAAAGTACTGAAAAAGTACAAATTTTATTTTACCTATTCACTTTTTCACACCATAATTCCAACACTACTCTCTACTCCGGCTATCTATCCAAACTAACAAAATTGATTTTTGCCCCCAACCAATTTATTGCACCTAGAATTAAAGATAAAAACCACTGGATCATTTTCCCACCAAACCCACTACCTTCTCTCCCAGAAGAAAACCCAGCAAACACATCGGAAGAAGATATCAAACACATCTGATTTTTTCTGCATCAACAAATACATCAACAAACACAAATCGGAAGAAGAAACCCAGCAAAGACATCGATTTTTTCTGCATCAACAAATCGGAAGAAGAAATCAAACACAAATCTGGGTTGCTATGGAATTGCAGTACCTTTTGATACGACAACGACGTAATCCGGCAAAGGCGGTCCCGTAATCCGGCGAACCATGGGGGCTTGAAATCGAAGATGATTTTATGAGGGAGTGGCTGTGAGGCTTGAGTTGGGATGAGGATTTGGTGCAGGATTTTTAATAGCCATGGCAGAGAGAAAGAGAGAGAGAGAGAGAGAGAGAGTGTGTTTTGGTGCGAAAAGCTGAGGTGGAGAAGAGAGGCGAGGCAACTTCCCTCTCTACTAGTAAAGAGCCAAAATGCTTTGAGGCAGAGTAAAGAGTCGAGTAGAGAGCCTCTTGGATCAAAAAAATTGGGTTTGCCTAGCTATAGTAGCCAAAGGGGTGTGAGTAGAGAGTGTCTTGGAGTTACTCTGAGGGCCTAAATTGCACGAATACAACAATACAAGCGCATAACACCTGAGGGCCTAAAATGCCCGAATACAACAATACAAGCACACTACACCTGATGGCAAAGCCCAAACACCCAATGGTCTAAGAAACCAGATCAAACAATAAAAGCCCAAAAAAAGAATACCTTATACCTAGCCCAAATCTGCAAAACTAGCTTCAATACTCCGTCGTACATCCGCCGCAAACCGCCACCAACAAACAGGCCACCACCAAGAACAGATCATCAGACCAGTACCACCAAGCCACCATCGGCAACCACCATCACTGGAGAAATTATACCAGACACCATCAACCACTGCCGCGGGAGCTCAATCATAGCCATTAAACGAAAATCGGAGCCACCCAAGAGTGAAACCCAAGCGAGAGACCAACGTCGGCCTGCCACCACTCACGGCGTTAGGCAAACGTCGAAAAACCTAGGAGAAATCCGACCAGTGAAACACACCGGAGTAAAAGATAGGCCGTGAGGGGGGAGGCGATAGAAATGCACGACGAAAAACTGAAGGAACATAGCGGACAAAGGGAAGGGGACCCAATATATATATACACACACAGAGGGGGAGGGAGGAGAAGGAGAGATAGAGAATCCGAAAATCTCACTAATACCGCCCTCGTCGCCGTCCGAGTGCCACAAGACGATCGCCGGCTAAAAACAGCACACAAAGACGACCAGCAAACCCATCCGTCGAGAACCATGACATCAGCTACGACCCATCAGAACCACCGCCACCGACCACTAAGTATCTGCCGATCTAATGAAATAGGAGAAATAGAGAGATCAGAAAAGGAGGGGAAGGGGGACTGGGAAAAGGATGAATAGAGAGATAGAGAAGGGGAAGAAGGGGAAATGGAAGGAGGAGTCAGCCTGGGGGGAGGAGGGGAGAGGTGCCTCCCCCCCCCCAAGCGGCGGAAATTGTTGTGGCGGCTAGGGTAAGCTTATTTCTAGAGAGAGAGTTGAGAATCATATTTTCCATGCTATGCAAACGTTGGTAATGTGTCCCTGTGAGGGAAAGTATAACATTTTTGACTTTTGTTTTTGGAAGAGTAAGAAATTCATTGATAGTAAGGATAGAGTAAAAGAAATAGACCTCACAAGGAGTCTGCTAGAAAAAAAATATGCCTACTCCAAATAGGATTGTGAAAGCAATTAAATGAACACACATACAGGAAGAAAACCACGCCACCACTTGCAAACAAACAAATAATGAGCAGAAAAAAGATACTAGTGCAGCACACGAAACTGCGATTCGTGAAAGACATGAGGATTGTTGCAAGGCCTGCACACTTTGAACATTGTCAAGGTCTTTGAGCCTTGTTTTTCGCCTAAAAGCCATGCATTTATTTGCAAAAGCCATATGATCACCTCCTTTCTTAGCAATATTATCCCCAAAAGCCTTGATTAGCACAGACTTGAGATACCTCAACATGTGATTGGTTGAACGAGCTTTTTTGACCTATTGGTTATGCACTCATGCTATCGTTTCCCAGGTAAAAAAATAAAAGAAGAAAGTTAGAATTTCGACATAAAATTCAATAAATTTATTTGAATAAAGACGTCTTGTTTGCTATCATTCGTGTTGGTCCTGCAAGAAAGACGAGAAAATCCCCAGGCATAATCATCATTGATGATGGGTAATACCGCAAAATATTATTTTTGCTTATAATATTAAATTGCTTAGTAAGTTCATTTTAGTACGAATTATGACAATATTGTTTTGCAGGATGGAACCAAAAAGCCTTAAACTTTGTGAGATCAGTTTATCAGTCATGAAGGGGAAGCATTTACTGCGTTGACTGGAGCCTATCCAATTGTGCTCGGTACGTGAATGGATATAATGTTGGTTCTCACAACAGTAATAACACGTACTTTCTATTACTATCATGAACAAAAACAATTCAAAAAGAACAACTCAACTAATAAATATTTTTTTTGTTAAGCAAAAGAAATTTTAATAATTTTTAAAAAGATAACAAAGATTAAAAGGAACAAGGACAAACAAGACCACCCGAGACCCAAGAAAGACATTGATAAGATACTAACAAAAGAAAAAGAATAGCTCAGCACAGTACAACACCAAAGAAAAAACAAAACAAAACCCAAGAACTAGCAACACCACAACCCCTACAAAATGCACCCTAACAAAGAGTAAAGCACGAAGCAAAATTAACAACCGGCATAGCAAACCCAACCCATGAAGCAAAATCAGAACGAAAGCCAATGAGAACAACCCTAGAAAACTCCCTCAGAAAGACAACGAGCAAAGCACCAAGCACCAAACTCAAAAACGACTGCCAACGGATAATAACTTCATCATGTAGATGGCACGAATCAAGCAACGGCACGAATCAAGCAACAAACTCAAGACTGCACAACTTTCATCTTTAACCCCGCTCTGCCAAAAGCAAAGACTGTACAAACATGGTAAGATGAAATGGTTCTTACGTTACCTTAATTTACAGTAACAAGTATGTGAATATTCTACTACTCAAACACAAAATGCAGGTGTATTGAACACTAAACTGCAATACAAAAGTTGATAGCTATTGAGATCGATCAAGTAGGTAAGGTACAATCATCTGCACCACAAAGAAAATACATCTTCAAGATCAATCGTCTTCCAACAAGCATACAAACGGTAATTCATCTAACATAGAAGCAAACAAATGCCTAATTGTTTACGTATTCAAATCAATTGAAACACTTCATAATTGCAAGATGAATTACATTGAATTCAAACCATCTGCAAAGTGACTGATTTTTATCAGAGATTCTACATCATGTCATGCTTAAAATGTATCTAAAGCACACCAACATTTGTACACATCCCTTTTTTCCATAGAGGATACTATTTGGTGTATAGGATAGATAGATTCTGTGGCAAGAATCAAGCAACAAATGGGATGTGTACAAATTTGGTGTAAACAATTAGGCATTTGTTTGCTTCTATGTTATATGAAATACCGTTTGTACGCTTGTTGGAAAACGATTGATCTTGAACATGTATTTTCTTTGTGGTGTATATGATCGAACCTTACCTATTTGATCGATCTCAATAGCTGCCAACTTTTGTATTGCAGTTGAGTGTTCAATACACCTGCATTTTGTGTTTGAGTAGTAGAATATTCACATACTTGTTACTGTAAATTAAGGTAACGTAAGAACCATTTCATCTTACCATATTTGTACAATGTTTGCTTTTGGTAGAACGGGGTAAAAGGTGAAAGTTTTGCAGTCTTTAATTTGTTGCTTGATGCGTGCCGTTGCTTTATTTGTGCAACCTACATGATGAAGTAGTTATCGCTTTACAATTATGAAGTGTCTTAATATACTGGGGACGTAGAATTTAACTACCTCTCTTCCGAAGAACAAGCAACGGATTGACGGAAATGGAGTGAAACCGTGGATCGAATAAGACTCGGTTGCGGCGACACGGGATTGGAATGGACTGCTGTTCGGAGCTGTTTCGGAGACGGAACGAGGTTGGAACGGGGCTGTTTATAGTGAAGTCTTCTGGGTTGTTTTCAGAGCCAAAATATAAAAAGGCTGGTTCGGTGGCGTATTGTCGGCTGATTTCTGGGCAGTTTCTGGAGGGTTTTTGGAGCTATTTCCTGGGCTGATTTTGGAGCTAAAATGAAGATGGCAAATAGTGGTGGTGAAGATGGTGGTGTTCAGTAGGGAAAAATGTGATATGCATGGTGTGATATGCATGGAGATAAAAGAGTGAAGAAGAACAAGTAATTGGATGTTACATTCTCAGCCCATTCCTCTTTCTCTCTGCCGTATGTCTCTCTCTCTCTCTCTTTGAATTTTTTTTCTTTCTTTGTTTGCTAAAAGAAACATTAAGTTTGTTATGGAAAATGAGCCATAAGAAACTTCCAACCAATCAACTTCGTGCGAGGAGAGGAATTGCACCTTCAGATCTCTGTCCAAGATGCAATATCTCACCCGAAAATGTTGAGCACTTGTTTAGGGGATGTCCCAAAGCTCTTGCTCTTT
>JAXBDA010007882.1:0-16339 GCA_036023075.1 Gaultheria prostrata
ATAGGAGAGGACCCCCAAACTTTTAAAACAGTCCTATTTTCTCCCCTACTATATGCAACATTCATTTTAGTCCTCGATTTCTTAATATATAGAATAAAGGGCAATTTTGGGTTTATTTGAATATCGGAATGGAAACATAACTCCCAAAAAACCACAGGATGAAAACATAATTTCAAGATGGCTGGAGGATGATTATTTAAGTGCCCCATAAATAATAGACTGTCAATAAAACTATTCTTTAACCGATGACAGTATATTTTCACCGGTAAACACTATGGCCTTATTATCGACCCAGTGGAGATGGTAGAATTTTCCTAAATAAATAAGTAAATAAAGTAAAAGAGGAAGAGGTTTATTTACCCTGTTCCAGCAAAGAAGGCAAGAGGAATCATCATCTCCCAACCATTAATATTCATGCTGCAATAAATTAAAACACTTGTTTAAGACTACTCAAGACAAAATGTACTTTTTTTTAAACTGAAGACCAAAAAAAATTGTACTTGGTCACTACTTCATGGTTGAGCTCGCCCCTATCTTATCCACCAACAATGATTCGAACCGTTCATTTTCTACTTATCGATGAAAACAACGTACGTATGTGTAAAAAAAATATCTTGATCTTTCATCAATAAATACATGAACAATTTGTTTAATTTCATAACTTGTTTTCAGCGGATGTGAGAGATGAACGGTTCGAATCATGGGCCTACAAGGAGGCAAAATAAATTGAAGTTTGGTGGATAGTGGTATGTGTCGTAATGTTAATAAATATTGAATTCACCACATACAGAATTTTTATATTTAAAGGGAAATATTTTTACCCCATTTTCTCCCCAGACGTTCCCTTTTTGTTTTTATTAATGTGGTCATATATCACTAATTGAAGCCCGTTCTTTTGTTTTTACTCTCACCCTCCCAAATTGCACGTTACTATGGAAATTGTGTAATTTTTTAATTAAAAAAATGAATAGTGTCATTTTTCGAAATTTTTACACCAAATGAAAATACTTTTTTGGTTCTTTAATATGGTACAAAGAATTTTCGTAGATTATATGTAGAAGTATTTTATATTTTATCTAAAAACAGCATGATTTTTCGTAGGGCTCCAACAATTTGGAACAGAGAAAATAATTAATAAAATAGAGTGGCCCACTTCGATCGTCATTTGTGAAATTTCCTTACACATTTTGTCTCTATACAATTAGTAAACTTTCCCATTGAGCGGCCCAACCACAAAAACTATAGGAGTAAATGTACAATAACCATAGAACTAAATATTTATGTGTTAGGACTTGTCGGTTAAAAATTACTCGTATGTAAAACAGTTCAAAACGTTGTGGCTCCGGGAGGGGCTCACAAAACTGGAAGGACCCGGTCGCAGTCTGGGGAATTGAATGGATCCTGTTCCTAATAGTATGATCAGTAATACTACAAAATTGGCATAAGAAAGCAATAACGAATTCCATAAAAGCCAATCAACATTAACCCGTTGTTACTTATAGGATTCCGGAATTAGTCGAGTTCCGCGCAAGCTAGCCCGAACATCCGGTTATAATAAAAAAAAATAGTAGCAGTACTAATAATGAAAAAGAGGCTAACCATATGGACAAAGCATCCACCGCAACTTCTGCATTCTTTAGGTTTCCGGTCATCAATATCAGAATTCTGTAGTACCAATTCTCCAAACTATTTAAGAATTAAAACACAAAAAAATCAGTGGAATTAACATAGAAAAAAAAAATCCCAGAATGAAAAAAATTTCAAGAAAGGAAAAAACTGATTATATTGGATACGGTACATGTTTTTTACATTTCTTCTATATATCATCTCTACTATTTAATTGTTAATATTATTAATATTAATTTATGGTAAACCGTATTATGTGCAAAAAGAGAAAAATAATAGGATTATTATCATAATCTTACATGAATAAAAGTAAAATACCAAATTAAATATAACTATTGAAAAACGAGTTAAAATCACTATTTTTTTTCCGAGAACTAAGGTCGAGAGAAGCTCTGAATCAATACGTGACGATGTTTAAATACACTTACTTCTAATAACTTTTTGGGAGGGCGTAAGAACGTACCAGAGCATGACCCCAGAAGCAGCCGAAAGTTTGACAAACTCCCAAAGTCCCCAAAACGCCTCAATAGAAAACCCGGTCCAAGTGAGAGGACACCCACCACAAACAGTATACCCAAACAACCCCACCACCAAAACCCACCACGAAAAATTCGAAGTGACTGCCACTCCCACCACATCAAGCTGCAATTTATACACAAACAACCAGCTCACCGCAGCGTGCACCACCAGCGCCGCCAGCGAAACCCATGCGATCGCCGCCATCTTCAGCTGACTCTGGAGAAATCTTTTTTTTTTTTTTTCTTTTCGGGATTGGCACAAAATGAGATTTATTAACTCGAAAGCACAAAGTATAACAAGTTAGGTATGTTTTGGCTTAATAAGTCACCTGACTTATTTTTTCGCGTTTATTAGTTTTTCATTAACTTTTTGTGTATTATTGATTTGTCTCGACGAGAGGAATAAAAAAAGTAAAAAATTATGATCCAAGCTTAAATTTTTTTGAATAAAAACAAAAGTAAATATAAAAAAGACAGATTTTCACACTTTGTCGATTTTATTCAAAAAATTGAGAGTTATGATATTTTGTATTTCTATCGTCGAGACGAACCAATTATACACAAAAATTTGATGCAAAACAAATAAATACAAAAAAAAATTAATAATAATAATAATAAAGACAAAAAAATTAAGTCAAAATGACTTATTAGACCAAAACATACCTTAGAGGACTTACTGTGTTATAAAGATCTCTTTTTTTTAATGAATTTCTTTTAGCCTTTGACTTTTCAAGATTGATTAATTGGTCTCGAGAGAAGAAAATATAAAATAAATAAATAAATAAATTGATGGCTTTTTAGATTCTAGATTTATCCTGATTTCATTACTTTTGACAAAAATGAGGAAAAAATAATAATACTAGTTTTAGATTTTTTTTTCTTTTTTTTTGGTCAATTTTTTTAAAATTTAGCATTACCCAAAAATACAAGGATTTTTTTTCTGGTAACTTTTCTCATCTCGTGGAAAATCAGTCGTCAAATTAGAAAAGTCATTTCACAGCAAAATAAAAAAGATTCAAAAGCAAAAAAGCGATAAATACGATAAGAGAACGAATGGGCCCATAAAAGGTATTTTAAAAAAGAAAAAGGCCAATGCATCATTAGCAGAGAAAAATAATTTTGTCTCGTAGAAACCTCTGGAGGGGGAATTGGAAGGCAAAGCTGAAGTGGACTGGGATCATCCACATGGAAACGACGCCCGATAGCTCGGCGATCTCGGAGGGTTGGCCGAGGAATTTAAGAATCGGAGAGGCGAAGAGGTAGAGAGGGAGTAGGAGGATACAACATATGAATAAGACGATCCAAGAGCGTTGCATGTATATGCCTAACATGTGGTATTTTTTGGCCCCGAATGCTTGACCGCATAGCGTTTCCAATGCACTTGCCATTCCGAGCTGGTCATAAAGCAAAATCAATATAGAAAATTTATTTAGAAATAGAATTTTTTTTATATGAAAAATTTATTTAGAGTAATGTTATAATGACGCTTTTGGAATTTATGAAATGCTTACATAAGACCCTCGCATTCAATGACAAAATTAAATGGATCAGGGTCCTGCTATGCACCATGTGCACATTACCGTGTGGTGCGGGGATCTGACAGTTCATTGCGAAAATTCACGGCTCGGATTTAATACAAGCACGGACGGTTCGGATTTACATATGGCTCTGATTAAATCCGAATTGTGTATTTTCGCAATGGACGACCAGATACCCTGCACCACACGGTTTGCAGAAAATTCCTACAATTGTGTTCTTGTAATTTCCAAACGTAAGCATTCAACTACCGTTTTTTTTGTTCTATTTTCGAAATTATTTTGCCGAATTCTTTTTTCTGCAAATTAAAAACAAAATCACTCACCATTTATCTTTCTTATTCGTTTTTTAGCAGAATGTTTTCTAATATAATGTTTAAACTTGTTTTTTGGATTTTCTCCCCCTCAAAATACTGCACAATGTGTTCCGACAATTTCACCGAAACATGATTTTTTTATTTATTTTAAAGTTAGTTCAAAAGTCCGAAAACATATTATTATGACTTCTACAAAAGAAACAAATTTAGTATTCTACCAAAAGGCCGAAGTTGAAGCCAACGACGACGGTGCTAGCAATGGAGACGGCGGCGAGCTCATGGTCGCCGAGGTGGCCGGCGAAAGCTTGGGTGATAACAAGCATGGAGTAGGTAGCGAGGCGGCTGAACATAGACGGTCCCACTATGTGCCACAGCTTCTTTGATTCAATCCACACCCTCCGTGTAAGATTAAGATCTTCATCATCTTCTTCTTCGTGTTTCGACCGGACGGTGGTGGATGAATACTCTAACAAGGGTAGTTTCACCTCCTCCGCCTCCGCCTCCGCCTCCGCCGCCGCCGTGCCGTTACTCGGCATCTTTTTGGCCTAGTTTTAGTACGTAGTGAGTAGTAGGGTAGTTTCTAGTGGAAGAGAAACTAATGGGCATTCATTCTATTGGCTTGTCATATTTATGAGCATTCACATACAAACGGACAACAATACAGTCTAGGTTGGACTTTGTTCTCATTTTAATTGAATTTCCTCTAAACGATGAGATTGGTCCTCTAAATTAATTGGCTTGGTTGGATATCGAGCGGTCAAAATAACGGATAGCTATATGGATAATAAAAATTAATTTACATTTTATTTTGATAACTCAGATGTTTGAATAGCTTATGCTTATCTCGACTAATTTTAAGTTCTCTTAACTAGGGACTCATACTGGACGAGGAGAATAAAACTGGAAAAAAACTCTATATAGATTGGCCTAAAAAAGTTTATACCATTTGAGAGATTTCAAATCTAATATTTTTTGGGTGTTGGCCCCACATGCAAATGTGAATCTTCCTGCCTTGCTTTTGTCAATCAAAATCAAAATCTGTTAGGTTGAAAGACTGTGTTTGGTTGTTGACTCCACTTTTGATAGATGAAGATTATGGATGCCTAGAGTGATTTCTATTGTCATGGGTTTCAGTTATTTGGGTGTTTTTTTTTTCAACCATTGGTCAACTCCTCCACTTTCTCCCGACTTGATGTAACTCTGTCAAGTTTTTCAATAAACAATTTCCGTTTCAAAAAAAGAAGAAGAAGCAAACCCTATATTTCAAGCCTTTGACCACTAAGCTAATCCGTTGGGTTAGATAAAAAGTTTACATAGAGAGTTTTTTTTTTAATCAAACGGTAGCAGAATAAAAGTGTAAATTACATTGAACAAGAAATAAAGTCCACAATCACTAAAAGATCAACCCATAGAAAGTTTTTTTTTTTTATAGCTTTTTTGGTTTTTTTAGTTGATGCGTGTGAAGAGAATAACTTGTCTCATATAGTGTGAAAAGCTAAAAAGTCAATAATTCACTTAGTGAACGGGCCTAAAAATTGGGTAATTTTATCAAGTAATTACATATATATTGTATTGATTTTTTGTAAGCAAAATTAAAATATTATGTTCCAAAAGATCTATTTTGATCAGCAAAATAGGATAGCGAACATAATGGATAAAGTTCACACCCCTTTAAAGGTATGTGAAAAAAATGAACTCGTCGTGTGCATTAACCGTTTTTTTTTTTTTTTTTACAAGAAAAAAATCTAAACTAACCTAATCTAAAATATCTGTTAAAAAAAAAATGGTTATCGGTCCGAAACGGTCCGAAAATGTGAAAGATACAAAACAAAATATGCCTATTACCCACCATTGGACCATGAGATATTTTTTTTACAAGACGGATCACTTTACGCACACTTCAATTAATTCTGGAAGCTCAATTCTACGATTTACTTGCAGCGAACCCTATTAAATCAGAGCAAACAAAGAATTTGAGCCGGTCATTCATCTCAAAATAAATTTTCAAGACCCCACGAGAAATCAGTTTAATACTTAAGTGCTCAATCCAAAATAACACCATTTCAACTTTTTGATTTGTGGGATCCAAACCTGTCGGTACCACCTGTGCACATTTTTCATCGGTGCCTCTCGCATTACTGATAAATTTTTGGTTTGTGGTAGTCCATCACTGTTCTTTAGCACTTGCAGAAGAAAAAGAAAAAGAAAAAGAAAAAGTAAAAGAAAAGGGTAAAATTCACTTACCTCCCCTGAGGTTTTTGGCAATTACAAGGATCTCCCCTTAGGTTTCTGAAATTTCACTGACCTCCCATACTTTTGAAAATAAATATTAGATTCCTCCCTCCCATCAATTTCTGGCTAACGGGGTTAACTTTTCTTATGAAATGACTTTATTGCCCTTACCTAAATAAAGTCCAACACTCTCTTGTACCTCAGTCACTCCACAACTCCAGACCCTTCTATGTTTTGTAGGGGAGGTCAGTGGAATTTCAGAAACCTCAGGTGAGGTAAGTGAAATTTACCCAAAACAAAAAGTAAAAGTAAAAGAAAAAGAGGACATAGGGGTCAGTCGGTCAAAGAGAGAGAGGATTCACGTGACCATTACCAGAAAGCCCCCACGTTTTTTGAGTGATGCAATTTGCGGTGACCTTTCCTCGCTGCAGGACCCCAGGCCCATGTGCCAAACTTTTAGGCCATGTTTGATAGCAGAGATGGAGAATGGGATTGGACTAGTAAGGAGGTGGGGCCCTTAATACTATGTTTATTTTGAAAAAGAACGTTCAAACTAATAGTTCCATCGGCTGGCCAATCCCCCAAATTGGGTGGATTAACAATACCAGGGGGGACCAGGTATTCATAATCCTATCCCATGGGATAAAATTGTATCGACCTTTTTGCCCTCAACTATTTGATATATGGACCCAACCACCCTTGGTCTCTCTCTCCTTTGTTCAAACGGAACTGGATTTTCATATGTTCATTTTTTTTTTTGCAGGATATGTTTGTGTGTTACTGTGTTTTGTTCTACTAGTGCTATGTACAAATCAGTGCCAGCTCCGCGTTGGGTTGCCCAAGTCTTAGTTTCTCACATAATATTAAGTTATAAAAAATAAAAAGATATACAAGTATAAAATAACAAAATTCAAGAGTTATTTTAGAGGCCCGAAGCATACGTACATACATAGATACATATATACTATATTTTTTATGGTGTATATGCATGTGGTTGGTAAAAATTACACATGGACAAGGGCAAGGTTGGAAATTCATTTTCCAATCCTATCCTATTTGTGCAAAACAAACATGATATTAACAATCCATTCATTCAATCCCATGCAAAACAAACATGGAAACTGGACTACCAACCTTATTATTAATCCTACTCACTACCACTACGAATCACAATCCTAATCCCATCTCCTTACTAATCCCACCAATTTCACTGACCTCCCCTGAAGTTTCTAACAAATACATAAGCTCTGCTATGGCCTATGGTTATTGAAAATGCACAGCTTTCTCTTGCATTTTAAAATATTTTTCCAGATTTCTCCTCTCCTAACCTCAGTTTGTTATTCGTGATATTCGTGCTTGTATGAGTTCTTGGAGAGGTATTAAAACCTCCCCACAGAATCTTTCCATTGCTGCAAGTTGGGGTATTTCTCAGCGAATTTTTTTCCCATGATTGTTTTAAGGTTAGTTTCTTGTCTCTTTTGTTTCTCCTAGTCGTTTACCACTGAAGCACAATGGCTCGACGGGGCAGCTTAGCATGAACCCACTGGTTCGGCATTGTCCGGGGAACCGCCAACGCCTACAGGCTCGGCGGATACCCCTACGACATGACCAAAATCAGTTAGCTTCCCTTCAGCAAGTGTTGAAACTTGTGGCTCATATGGAGAGGTACCAGGAAGTTCTAATGAAAGCCAGATGCTTCGCTCCGTTCCGCTCCTCTCCGTTCGGTCGCGAAGCCCCTTGCGGTATGGTACGGGTAGTTAGGGTTGGAATAGGAGTATACATTATAAATATTGTTTATTGTAAAAACCCTAGCAAACTTTCAATCGAATAACAGACTCACTCTCGCTCCAGTGGACGTACCCGGATTTTGGGGAAACACATAAAATCTTGCTGTCTTCTTTCTTTGTTGTTTTTGTATTCAATAGTGTGTGCGTATGATTGGTTTGTGCGCTAACAGAAAGGATTATCACCGTGGGAACCATTCCAAAAGGGGTTTCTATTGATGCCGAGGAGGGTATGAATCCAACCTCTCGGCTACTGTTGCTTTGTCAAGCATTTGGCTGGGGCCGTGCTAATCGAGGTGTGTTATCATGCCGAAGACTCGTTGAGTTTCTGTGCTCGGCGTTCGGTTACGGCCCAATCTTTTAGACCTGACCCTTTATTACTTCAAGCCAACCCATCCGCCGAGGGTTTGGTACGAGCAGAAGGTTGAGCCCATTGACCCTTCGCAACCCTTGGCCTCTACAATATTCTTTACAGATATTCTCAAACAAATTATAAAATTTTGACAATAATTAAAACGTAAGAACAATTGTCATTCTGAGAACACTAAATTATGATGAATTATACCTTGCAATAATAATATCGCATTCGTCAAATGGTATAATAACAACAATATTCGAGATTAATTTTTCTATTTATCAAAACTTTCCCATAAAAGCTCGAATGACAGGATTTAGTCATGAAAAAATATTCGAACCAAAATTTCTTTCATAATCAACCTCCTCTGACTTTAGAGCATGTTTGGCCGCTCACTTTTTGATTTTTCCACTTCTCCTTTTCCATTTTTGGGTGTTTGGGAGCCTTGGGCAAAACAGCTTCTGGCCAAAATGATTTTTCCATTTCTAACAAAGGAGAAGAGAAGTAGAAAAGAGGTCAGGACCTATTTTTTGATTTCTCCTTCTTGATTTCTCTCATCTCTCTCTCCCAAAATACATTCTGCACATTTCTCCCAAATACTCATCCCAAATTCAAAAGTCATTCTGACCATAATCCAAAAAATCAAAAAGCCAAAAAGTTAAAAATGAAAAACTGAAAAATAAGCTCTCAAACACCCTCTTAATTTCTAGCTCCGCTATTAGACTTGAACCAATAAAGCATGTTGGCAGGAAACTGCATCCAGCTGTGTCTGTACGATTTGTTTTCTCTCAAAGTAGGAGTACTGTGCTTTCTCAAAACTTGTCCTCGATAAAAGTGCAAGATGGTGAAAGAATCCTATTTTTACATTAATATTATTTACCTTTCGAATAACTCATTCCGGGTTCACTCCTCATCCATCATTTGAGAAGGTTTGGGAAGGGGTGGATGAGTTATCCTCCTCCGTATTTTATACTCCTGGATACCTTTTCTCCCTCACTAAATAATAATAGGGCGATCCATGACCCTCTAATTTATCCTTATTCCCTAATCTCAACTACAAAACAAATTGTTTAAAAAAAACTACAAAACAAATCAAGTACTACTTTATCCTCCCATATTACCAAAATATTTCAAACCAGGTACTATTTAATCTCCTTCCATAATTGTCATATCACTATGTGTCCACCCTCCATAAATAATCCTTCATGCTATCTTATTCCTCTTACTATTTTACCTCCAAAAAACTCATCCTACATTCAATCGGGCCTAAATGCTTTTAATTTTAAGCTACACTTTTAAAAAATGAGTGCTTGGGATGCCGATGACAAATCAATTTCTTATAGTATTTGGTATGGATGTCAACTCAATGAATTGCAACGAAATTAACGATTGCACTTATAGGTCCACGATGGAACCTGTATGAAGGGCACATCACCCTGCTGCTATCATTAGTGGGAGGAAGTGTGAAATTGTAACGCCCCGAAAATTGGGTACGTTAATAAATCAATTTCACAATTTATTTAAATAGAAAACAAACTTTCTTAAAATTCTAAAGAAAACGAAATAAAATTTTAACGGAAAGCTAAAAGTTTAGCTAACTTATTACAGCCGAAATAAATGAAATTCCAACATTGTCCGGAAAACTTAAACTTTATTAAAAGTTCGAATGAAAGAAAGGAACAGAGCCATCTAGCTAGACATCTACTGGTAAAGCCATGGTTCCGCCACTTCGTACCCATCTAGCTGCTCCATCACCTCGAATTCAGCAGACAGCTCTCCGTCTCTTTCTGTAACTCGCGTTGGGGATACCAAGGCCACAAAAGTAGCACTGTGAGTGGTAAAATTACACTCAGTAAGGCGTCCTAAGCCACCCATTTACTAAAGATACTCATGCAGCAAGTACACATATAACTGAAATTTTATTTCCTAAAAGATACTCAAATTTTCATGTCATCCTTCAACACATTGGATTCATAAGATTCATTATTCACATATCCACTTCCAACAAATACTTTCCATCACCGGCTTCCATCCACAGTATATCCGGGTGCCTGATCACATAGCAAAGCTACCTCGGGTATGCTGCGCATGGCTTACGACCGGTCACAACATCACCGCCAATTTCTATCCATCTCCCACCCACAATATACCTCAAGTGCTTGATCACACAGCAAAGCCACCTCTGGGTACGATTGGTCACACATCGATCAATCTCTATTCGGCATCGATTCCCACCCACAGTATGCTTTTGGCACCCGATCACACAACAAAGCTACCTAAAAGTATAAACTGTGCATGACTCAAGACCCATACCGGACACGTCCTAACCCCAAACTTCGCCATTAGATTTATTCATCCTTATACATGAAACGATTCGATAAAAATGTACTTAGCAATTGGATACATGTATCACGTGGGTCATTATTCACACAAGTCAAACATGGAAAATAAATAAAGGGCAATAACATCTGAAACTTTAATTTATAAAGCACAAAAGAAAACCGACTAAATTATTCGATTCGCTAAAACTAGCAATTTAACTCCAAAAATTATGAAACTTGACAGAATTAACATTTATCAAATTTGGAACAAAGTCTATGTTTTGTGAAAATGCTAATTTTAACCTTAAGAAGGGTCATTGTAGGTTTTAGTCAGGGTATTAATCTGTCCCGAAATCATACAGTACAGTCAACTTCGAAAAATCATAACTAATTCTACGGACCTTGGATTGAGACGAGTTCTATATGGAATCCATTTAATTTTTCGATGTCTACAACCTTTATGTTTTATGTTTTCCCTGAATCCAAACATAAATAGCCAAAAAATAATAGAACCGAAACTGAGCGCATAACTACCGATTTTTCCATCGTCCTCACTTGTTTACTACTACTACTCATCCGATAATGATCCGATTTCAAATCATAAAATAAGATTAGGTTAGGTTTAAGAATGCCCATGTATACACAAATCATAAAATAAACAGTATTCTAAAGTAATGGTTAGGTTTAAGAATGCCCTACCTTTTCTCCGACGACTTAGCGCGAAAAAGAGTATTTGGAATCGTCAAAGACCGCAATTATTTTAATCAATCTGAAAACGATAAAAAGAGAGTGAGAATAGTTTATTGCCGTTTGAGTGGGGATAGAGAGTTTGAAGAGAAAATCAATTAAAGAAGAGAGAAACCAATATATATGAAAATTGAATGGTCAATGGGAATGAACAATTGGAGAAAGCAATTGAAATAACATGTTGTCACCAAAGAGAAAGAGAGAGCCGTGACTTTTCTTTTACTTTGAGGGAGGATGATGGCATTTAATAGGGGAGAAACAAAGAGATAGAGACTGACTAACTAATTAGGGGTGAGGTAGAGAATTAATAGGGAAGAGATAGGTACATGCAGGATGGAAGAAAAAGAGAAAGAGATTTTTGTGGGTAAGTGGTGTAGTGGTAGATAATCATTAGGAGTGTGAGAGAAAAGATAGGGGCTTTCAAATTAAAACACAATTATACACAATTCAATACTATCTCTATATCTTTACACTATATTTATTCACTAGCTAAGAAAATTTAAATTAATATCTTTTGTTTTGCGAATTAAAAAAAATGATTAAAGCCTATTCATATAAATAAATAAATGAAAACCGGGCCTTTACAGAAATTCTAAAGTGAAAAATATTATGATAACTTCTCTTGAGATTATTTCAAATACACTGACCTAATCTCTAGTTTAGAAAATTATTATTACCCCATACTTCTTTACTTCTTTACAAATAATATACAGATTCCCCCTCACCGTTAAAAGTGGCCTAACTTTATTAACTTTGACATGTAAAGACAAATATATCCTCAATATAACTAGTTCGAATTGCATTGACCTCCCTAGCCTTATATTAAGAACCCGGCTATGTGTACGTACACGCACATGTACGATGAACTGTCCATTTCCGGAATCGACGGTGCGGATTTTAAAAAGACTCTTACATGTAAGAGTTACAAGAGTCTTTTTAAAATCCTGACCGTCGAAAACACACACGGACGGTCGGGATGCACCGTCCCTACGTATTGCGTACGCATCGAATTTTTGCTTATATTAAACACTACATATTCTGGTAGTATTGACATGTCACAACTATAAAAGACTATTTTATTTTTCAAATGCTAAACAAGGAATAAATGAAGAATTCCAACATTCAAACTATTTTGGGGAATTTTTTTTAATCGTTAGTGCATTTTTTATAGTTGGTTCAAAAATTTCTTTATTTTATTTATCTCATCTTTACGAATCTGAAAAATAATGAATTACTTCAAGGCCACAAAAAAAGAGCCAAAACAAGATTCATCTAATTAACCTTATGATCTTATTTTGTTGTCATAAAAATCAAAGTTTCAAAGACAACAAATAGTTATTTATGAACATGAATAGTGATAATCATTAATGTATGTAGTTCCCTCACTACACCCTCCGGATCCAACAAAATATGTCAAACAAACTACCTAACTAAAATTTAAAAAGAGGGCTAACAACTTAAGTATATTTAGTTAATCTTGATGAGGAAAGGTCTCTAAAAGTGATCACTCGCTTCATTAAGTACAACCCTGAGCCCCCTTTTAACTAGGGATGACAATGGATCGGTTTAGTCGGGGTTTTGCAATTATCATACTCAAATCCAAAGTAATTATCTATGCTCAAATCCAAACTGATATCCGACTGGAATGTTTTGTAGTGCACCATAACCAAACCATATGAGGTTTGGTTTTATCCGAACTGCACCAAACCCACGTTAATATTGATTCCAATAATGAACATAAAAATGAAAAAGATTATATGCTAAAATTCAAACAACAACATGCCATAAGATTAACAATCAATAAATGATTTCAAGTTTCCATACATGACTCTTGATATTTTTAAGGAATTTAAGAGGAATGAGGGAGAGGAAATGAAAAGTCACTAAAGTTTGGAATTGAACATTTAAAGTCACACACACACACACACACACACACACACACACATATATATATATATAGATATATACATATACCTTATCGGGGCGTGTATGTATATTCCTTGAAAGTAATATTATATGGATTAGTTTGGATTCGGATTCGGATTCGGATTCGGTCTGCATACTTGCTTATACCAAACCCAAATCCAAATCGGCCGGGATAATATATTTCGAAAACCAAAACCACTCCATGGGTAAGAATTTTTTTTATAAAAAAACCTACCCCTATAAGACTTAATTGGTTTGGGTATCCATCGGTTTCGGGTGAAATTGTCATCCCTACTTTTCACTAGCAAAAACTTGTTTCAATTGCATATCATAAGTGAAAAAATGGGAACAAGGTTAGAGTAAAAAAATAAAGTAGACAGGGTCATAGAAAAAATACACTAATAATAACAAAAATGTTCAAATTTTTTCTATTTTCTATTTTGTTTAGGATTCGAAACATAAATAAGTTTGTCGATGTGCCAGCTCATTTCAGCAAAGGTAAAATTAGTGGTTAACGGAAGTCAAAAGCATATATTCGCTTGCTTCTAAATAATGCACCTTACATCAACTTGTTAAAAAGTGTGTACAAATTGTTAGAATCAAACGTTTACCATCTCACTAAAATTCGCAGGTTCTAATGAAGGCGTAACTTTATTTGCTTATTTCCTATCGCGCTCATACGCCAACGGATCAACTGAGACTTGGCCCACCTGGCCTCCGCTCCACACAAACAAATATTTTTACTAGGTAACTAGTCACAATAATTATGCTTATTTTCTACCGTTCACATTACAACATATGAGGATAGTTCTGCATGAAACATGTTACTCTAAATTTAAATTACATATCTGAGTTATGAGTACATTAAGAATGCAAATTCCAAAATTCGGCGGTCAGATCGGGCACCAACATCTCTCCTTCAATCTGATACTTGATTTTCGAACATTTGTTACTCATCATGGACTTGCTTTTTCAAAAATCTACTCGTGAACGATTTTTTTTTTCTTTTCTCAATTGTCTTGATGGAGAGTAATGCAATGCAGGCCGAAATTGACTTTAAACTGAACGATATGATTCTTCGAGTCAATTAATTTCGGCCTACGAAGCATCGCTAGCTCCTAGTTTTGAAAATAGACTGTTGCAATTTATCATAACCTATTACCCCACTTATTCACATGCGCGGTTGCTTTCTCTGCCTGCAATTTTAGGATAAAAATTATCAAAATGAAAATAACGAAAACACACAGATGATCTAAATTAAAAATCACTGGAAATTGTTGATAGGAGTTTCTTACCTCTTTTTCCCAGTCACATCTAATGACAATAATCGCCAATATCAAAGTTTGTACTGCAGTTCCACCAAAAATCATTCCAGCCCATATACCCTGACCATGTTTACAAATTTTCAACCCATGAAATTTTCTTTATAATTAAAAATTTTCCAATTGGTTACAATAAGTGTGAGCAAAAAACCGTCGAACTATGAATGCGGTCCAGTTGAATGCAAACCAATTATATACATATACCCTGACCATGTTTACAAATTTTCAACCCATGAAATTTTCTTTTTAATTAAAAATTTTCCAATTGGTTACAATAAATGTGAGCAGAAAACCGTCGAACTATGAATGCGGTCCAGATGAATGCAAACCAATTATATAAATAGTCTCATTCAAGCACTGTTCTACAAGAAGGTCTGGAAGGCCGAGTACTCGTCGTCTAGGCACTAGAAGGCCCCTCGCCGACTAGCCTGACTAGGTGCCGAATACTCGGCTCTGGAAGCTAGAAGATGCCCGGCCGCCCTGGGAGTGCCTAGGCACTTTTAAAATCTTGCATTCAAGTACTCCCTCCGTCCCAAAATGATAGTCTATTTTGGGACTGCGTGCCATTTTCAACGGCTTATATCTTTTAATTTGAACCTTAAAAAATATCTATTATGGATCTTGTTTGATAGATCTCATTGAGAACTTTAATACAGAGTGAAAAAAATTTAAAAATTATTTTGATAATTACATTATTTTTTAGTTTGAAAATTGCACGTAGTTTCGTAGTGGACTATCAAATTGGGACTGAGGGAATAACTTTTTTGAATGGCTAAAATATTGCGGAACCAAGTTTTTTTTTTCTTTTTCTAAATATAGCTAAAAGAAAATTCATGATCGTGAAGGATACATACCATGACTCCTTGGTTGAAAACCCAGCCCATTACAAATCCAAGGGGCACTCCAATCAGATAATAGCAACCTAGGTTTATATATGCAACATATGCTTGCCATCCGGATCCAATAGCCACCCCTATCATCAATAATAAATATTGATAAAGTTTAATACCAAGTAAGTTTGAACAAATTGGACGCGGCTTCTCTGTAATTCAGTATTTTGACTGTACCAAGACATTTTAAAGTATGGAAGCAAGTGTCCCAAGTAGATAGTCGTAGTTGGTCATTAAAAATTAATCAACGATCTCAGAAAATAAACGGTTTGGATCATCGAGATAAGTTCGAAAGGGATCCCCATTCCGCCAATTAGACTGTGCAATCCGAATTATGTAACGAGTTTGTGTTGAGAATGCCTTGAATTTTGGCTAAGACGAAGTTTTGCGAACAGAAGGTTCACGAGCGCTACACCAGAAATGGTGTAGCGCTACCGAGAGTGTAACTCCGGTTTGGGAACCATCGCGAGCGCTACACCCCGAGAGTCTAACTCCAGTTGGTTTTTACGCGATTTAGGGTTTTCTGTAACTTCGTATATATAGCGACGGAACCTTTAGGGTTTCGTATCCTTTGAGCAATTTCTCATATTTTTGGCCTCTCTAGAGTTACGGAACATAGCCGGCTCTTTGTATCTCTTATTCACCATTGTTAGTGAACTCTCTCTCTCTCCTCGCCCGTGGACGTACCTCAATCTTGGGGGAACCACGTAAATCTCTGTGTCGTGTGATTGCTTGTTGGTTCGGTTCGTTTTCTCATTACTTTATC
>JAXBDA010007883.1:0-16338 GCA_036023075.1 Gaultheria prostrata
GCAACAAGAAATTGGACATAAAAATATAGAGAAGAAAGTTGAAGTGAGAAAGTGTGTGTGTTACTAATATATATAGTGGGGAAACCCTAATAATTAATAATAGATCTAGGGGCTAAATGTAAAAAACTTATTTTGTGTTTAATAAAACCGGGTCTTGGTACGGGGCGGGGAACGGGGAGGGGAAACGGAACGGGGCGGGGAAACAGATCGGGGGTATGAAGAACCGCCTCCAACCCAATCCCCGATTTTTTTTTATTTTTTCCTCCAAATCCGACCCGATCCCCGAAAAAATCCCCGAAAACTCCAACCCGAACGGGGCGGGGGCGGATCGAATCGGTTCGGATCGGCCGGAATTGCCATCCCTAGCAGGAATGTCTCGTCCCTTCTCAAAAGCAAGATGAATCTTGTTTTTATTTTTTTAAGAAATAATAAATTCGGGCCTTCTAAAACACGATCGAACGGTCGAGGGTGTATAGAATGGTTGTGCACAGTGTTAAGGAGAAACCACCAGTTTCAACTTCAAATGCAGTTACTTAAGTCTTGATCTGCATTTCATGAGAATTGTGCTTTTATCTCATTTTGATTTCATTTGTATTTCGGTTAAGTAGTTGTTTAGGCGGTGTTAAGATGCCAGCTCATCTATCCTTGTATTCATGTGTTGTCCAATAGGAAGGAAGTGTGAGGCTGAGTATAAAAGCCATTTTCTCTCTTTCTTTGTAAGCAGCCAGTTTTAACCAGTGAATAAGAAATATTGGCCTTGTTCATTTTGAGTTTTCAAGACCCAGTTTTCTCAATTATTATCTAATTATTACTATTATTTTTAAATATTATTTTCATTTTTCTCTCCATTTATCTCTAATCATTAATTCCTATTTTTTAATTAGTATCCCTACTTCTCCTTCTAATCATTACAAAATCCAAAACCCAAACCAAACACAACCACTAATTCTGTTTACCATCTGCTTTGGTAAATGAGAAATCAAACGAAAAGATTGTTCCTCTCTCTCAAGAATTAAGCTTTCCCAATTCTTTTCACACAGCACCCCCATTACTTAAGGGGGTGTTTGGGAGCCTACTTTTCAGTTTTTGATTTTTAACTTTTTGGTTTTCTGACTTTTTGGATTATGATCAGTATATATTTTGAATTTGGGATGAGTGTTTGGGAGAAATATGAAAAATGCATTTTGCAAATAGAGAATGTGAGTGGAGAAGTTGAAAAGTAGCTCCAATCCTCTTTCTCACTTCTGCTCTCCTTTCCTCAATTTTCAAAACAACTTCTGTCAAAATATGTTTTGGTTCAAATCAGCCAAACACTTAAAAGGTGAGAAGCAAAATGTGAAAATGCAAAGAGGAAGGGCCCAAACAGGCTCTAAGAAAGATGGCTATTTTTTCCATACATGAGACAATAACCATTAATGAAGTCTACTTTTCCAAGTTTGAATACCAAAACCTCGCTAACCAGAACTAGCAAGCTTATGTGCTAGTGTATTTGTTAATCTTCCTAACAAAGAGAAATCCACGGCTCTCAAAATTGATAAAGAAATGAAACACCTTTAGCATCAAGGCTGGCAAGCCAATCGATTCGAAGATGAATCTTGTTTGTTCCTTATATTTTTGAAGGGAAGGTAAAAGAAATGATTCATAGAACTAATAAAATTTCACAATTGGCAAAGTATTGAATGTGCCGGTATAGAGATTGGTCACCAAAAGTGTATAGATGGACAAGAAGCTCTCTGACGCCCATGGATGGGTTATTTCTGTTAGCAAATTTAAGTCAATGCATTTTGATTACTTAATAGGAGAAGATCAAGCTATTTTCAAGACTTGTCTTTTTCTATTTACATGGAGTTCCAAACTCTAGGATATCAGTTACATGTAATTTCACCAAATTTAATTGCAATCCATGCATGTAAATGAAAAAGATTAATCAGGGATTGAGGTACTTTTGGACTAATTTGTTTATTGGCTCAATTTAGTTTCCTTGATTAAATTTAAAATATAAGATTTGTGTTAATTAATCATTCATCTCGACGAAAAAAATTATAGAAATTTTGGATTTTGTCTCCATTCGAATATTTTCACATTTGTTAGTATTGCGTCAATTTTTTTTTTGTAAATTATGGCTTCCCTTCGACGGGAGAAATTAGAAATGTTAAAAATTATTACTTTTACCTAATTGTTTTGAGGAATGTAAGTGTTAAAAGTGATAAAAAAAATTGAAGCAAAACAATTTTTCTTTAAGAGAATGGGTAAAATTCATAATTTTATTTTTTCAATTCTTCTAATCGAGACGAACTAATAATCCATAAAAGTTTGACGAAAAAACTAACAAACGCAAAAAAAAAAATTAAATAAAAACAAAATTCAAAAAGTATTTGTAGTCAAGTAGGAGTACTTATTTTGGAAACTACCCCGACTTTTTTTTTTAATACTTTTTTCTTGTCTTGTAATTCCCTTCCTGAGAATCCTATTGGTACCGATCAAAATGCAACAGTAATGGTACACAGATTGCCATGTGAGGCCCACTTGTGGGTCCCTCACAAATAATTTAAAACCTTTGTTAACTTTAAAATATTTTTTCGAGTGTCTACACGAATAATTAGCTCAATCAGATAAAAGTAAATGCTTGCTCTAATCTACCAATGTTTCATTCAGAAATATAGGTTCATGGATTCTAAAAGAAAAAAATGGTAGATTGAATCAAACGCTTACATTTATTCCATTGAGATGATTTTTTGTAAAGCTATTCGAAAAAATATTTTAAAATTAATGAACGGTTTGAATTATTGGTTCAATATCATAAGTGGGCCCCATGCGGTGACTTGTGCATCATTGGTGTATTTTGATCAGTACCTGTGGCAAACCTCCCTTCTCTTTCAATCGAGAAAACCTTGGATGCCGGACAAAAAGTATGTGGCAGTACATATCACGTATCTTGACTGTCCAAAAGTATTTTGGACGGTTTACATTTTAAAAAGATCAAGAGGAGAGAGGGAAGGAGAAATCTAGATCATCGCTTGGGCACCAGTGTGCGATACCAATTTGCACGCAAAAAAATTCTCCTTGCCAAGATTATTTCAACAAAGAGGCACTCCGCAAAACCCAAGGCTTTGTTTGGAAAATGGAGAAAGGAAGGGAAAGAGAGAAAAGGTTTAAAAAAATTCTCTTCCCTTGTTTGGTCGGAGAGAAAACGGCTAAATAGAGTTATAGGAATAGTAAAATTCCCCCCTATCTTCTCCCATTTTTCTTATCTTCCCTTACTTTCTATTTTCCCTTCTCTCCCCTCACCTTTCATAAGCAATCGTGATACTGTGTATGATACATACATAATAGGAGGCCACAACAGACCAAAACGACGTAGTGTTGGTAGCCACCCCCGAACAGGACCAAAAAATAAAAAAATGCAAATCGGAATTTTCATATTTCCCCTTTCTTTCTTCGACTTTGTTTGGTACCTATGAAAAGAAAGAAAAGAAGAGGAAGATAAAAAACAAATTCATCTCTTTTTGTTTGAGGTTGAGAAGAAAAGGAGAGAAAAATTAACTAAATTAATTTATTTTAATTAAAAAATTTCCTCTTAATTTTCCTCAATCTTTTCTTTTTTCTCTCTCTCTCTTATTTTATTTTATATTCTTCTCCTTTCTTTTTCCTAGGTATCAAACACAGATTTTTTTTTTTTGTCATTCGATATACGTGGGGGTTAACGGGGAGTTAAGTTATCATAGTCATAAACCCCAAATGTCTCTGCCGAGGCTCGAACTCTGATTTCGCTTGTGGGGAACCAGAAAATAACCGCTAGAAAGGAAAAAAATTTGGATACCTATTGGGTATCACGTGGCCAAGCCTACGTGGTATCCAAACGTTGCATCCGAACCGTCTAAAAGTGTATTAGACGGCCGAGATTAAAATACCCTCTCTCCTCACTCTCTCTCTTTTTTCTCTCTCCAAATCCGGATCGTGCAAAGCCAAAAATAGACGGCCAAGATGCGCCGACTGGGTACGACGTGGTACCTAGTAGGGTACTGGAAAATTGCTCGCTAGGCAGACTCGGTTATCAAACACAGGTTACACAGCCTTCAGTAGTACACACACACGGATTTTTTGCCATTTTATACCATTTTTCCATTTAATTTATTAAAATATACCGTTATCTAACTAATTTTAAAAATATAGGAGTATCATGCCGCATATCCGAAGTGCGGCATTACAGCTGACACGCCACCGTGCGCGGCGTCTCCACGTAAGATCGGACACGCAAGATCATATGCCGCATGAGTTAGGGCTTCAATGCCGCATAGCACAGTAACGTCTTTCTCCCTTCAGAGCTCTGCGATTTGGGCGATTCCCTGACTCTTTCTCCCTCTCCCTCTCCCCCGTCTCTACTCGATTGAAAAGGTGAAGTCGAAGTTGGAAAGGTGAATGTGAAGTCGAAGTTGCGAGTAAAGTGTTGACGGACGAATCGAAGAGGCGAAGTCGAAGTTGCGAGTAAAGTGTTGACGGACGAATCGAAGAGGCGAAGTCGAAGTTGCGAGTTGGAAAACATTTTCAGGTATGGGTTACGACTTGTATAGAACGGCTTAGGGTTTTTTGGGTTCCTACGTTTTTCGAGAACACATGGTTGTGCCTTTTTATCGTGCTTAACTATCTTGGTCATGGAAATATTGACATCCACTCCTATCATTTAGTTGGCCCTGGGAATGAGTATCATGGTTAAGCTGCATAGAACTCTGCATTGCATATGGCTGTGACAAATGATGGTTAGAATCACGGTTCTCTATTGAGAGACTCTAAGAAATGAGAATAATTGTTACCCAAATTCGAATAATGCATATTTCCCCCTTCGCGATAAAGAGGTTCCGCATCCGAACCTCCATTAGCCTGCCCATATTGAGATTGCCCAAGTTCTTCATTATTACTATAAACCCGTGAATTCACTTGTTCTCCTCCATACTTATGCGGGTTAAACTCAGGATCTGGGTGAAAATAAGCGCCCTTCCTATCAAAATCACCAAACCTAGGATCCCGAAAGTCATTCATCTCGTAATTACTAGGTAGGACATTGTGAAATTGCAGTGAAAGTCATTCATCTCGTAAACTCAGGATCTGGGTGAAAATAAGCCCCCTTCGTATGTTTCGTAGTTCAACGCTTAACAGTCTAGGAAATTGTGAAATTGCAGTGTTCATGAACTTAGAAGCATAAGACATCTTAAAGCTGGCAGATGAAATGCATATTTGTCAGTGGACATTTTAATTCTTAAGTATGTCGGTAGCATACTAGCATAGCTACATGCTGACATTACACAAGTTTGTGTACCTAACTAACTTTAGCTATCTTTCGATGGAATTAAAACGTTTTGTAGCATAGACACACACATATGAGTAAGACACCATCCAATTTAACTTACGATCTGACTAATTCTTACAAAACCTCTTATCCTGTCCTCCTCTCCTTACACACGTAGTATGTCTATTTCGAAGAAGTCAAGGCCTATACGACTATGCTAGCGACCTTCCCCATCATGAACCAACAAATGAAGCTTTACATCCCAAACCACAATTTTGGATGAGAAGCTCATATATTTGCATTGGAGGCCCAAAAGTTTTAGTTCACTAATATACACAAGTACGCCTACAGCTATCATACACATGATCCTTGTTCTACTAAACATTGGCATGACCACTTTAGTTCATTATATGTGAGTTCACTTGTAATTGTACATAAGTATTTAATTTGATGAGATAGACATCAATTTGATCAGATAGAACATCATATCCGTTGGTGTATTATTTAAAAAGTATCCTCTTGATTTGATAAGGGATTCTATTTGTAATCGTTCTGCTTTTTTTTAAATTATATTTTATTGTAATACAATTGGTCTTATTCATAAGAATCTACTTTGGTGATATCTTTCATTTTGACGGTAAGATGATTTTGCCATTTTGGTATTATTGCTTTAGACCCTCAATCACATCTGCTCTAGTATTCAATCTTAAAGTGATTGAGCAAATCATCAATTCTACATATATGTATTTACATATGTACATGATGTTCTAATTCTGATGCTCTTTGTTTTCTTATTCGTGGTGTTTGCCTTGTACAGGGTTTGTTGAAGGTTGATTGCTGGTAATTGGGGGATTATTCGATTCAAAATCAAAATCGAATTTGTAAGTTTGATTCTTTATCTATTTGGTCATTTAGTAGTGTTTTGTTTTTTGCTTCGATGATCTGTATTTGTTGACAAGATTAGGGTGTTCGATTGGTTAGTTTCTATAAACTTCCTATCTTTTTGTCTCTAAAATATGGTTGTGGTTGTTAAAAAAGATTTGGGATCTTAGATCTGGAGTTGAGGTACTGCCTAACCAGTTGATCCATTGTCTTTAGGTTGTGTAATTGATGTAGAGCGATAGTCAGGTCGTTTATATTGCAAGTAAGCAGCAATAGTGTCCGCGGTTACAATCACAGTCTTACCTCCAACTTGGGAGGCAATTTCATTCTCAGATTTAACCACCATGTTTTCATAGAAGGTCTTAACCATTTGCTTCCTATACATCCTCATCTTCTTGAAAAAGAATGACAAACCTTGGCGCTCGATGTATTCGATGGCGGGATGAGTACCCATTCGTGATCGGTTAACTTGGCGTTCGCAGGTGAAACCTTTATCCGTCATCTTTGCCACCCACTCTTCCTTTTCCTTTCTCTTATCATCCTCCTTTTGTTTCCTCTCTTGCTCTTCAATATCCTCAGCCCAATTGGGGTTTGCGGGTGGCTTGAGACGAATGTGAGGTTTTCTCTTGCGTGACCCGGCCCCCGGATTCACAACCCCACTCAGTTCAGCCACAACCTTCTTAAACTTGGCCGAATCCTTTGGAATTTCCTTTTTTCGACCCATCACGGCTACCACTCCAAATAGACAGCACAACCCCACAGAGATAACCACCCACTAACAAATAATTCAACCTCCGATTCAACCAACCGAACCCCCTACTTCAACATTCAATCAGACAAACAAGCAACCAATAGCAATCACAGTCCAAAATTAAAATGTAACTAATTAAACTTAACATAGAAATTCGCCACAAAGTCGACTGCTTTTTTCACAAAATGTGAAGGGGTAAACCATACGGGAGTGAGAGAAAGCCAGGGTTTACCTCTGTTGTGAATGAAAACCCTGAAATTCGTTGAACCCTTGATGATTTTCATGAAACCCCTCTGTGACGATGAGGCCCCGCGTTTTTGTACAAATTCCCTGGACGATTGATGGAGGCTTACGGGATTTGCAGCAATTTCGGGTTTGGAAGGTGGGTTTTGGACGAGAGAGAGCTAGAAAGATATGAGGAGTTGATTTCGCGAGGGAGAAGGGGTCGTGCGGTTAGGGTTTTGGTCTGGTGAGAAGATGATGGAGTTTGGTGACTGGTTATGGTGGAGAGAGAGAATGGGGTGTGGTGGTGGGGGCTCGTGATGGTGGAGAGAGATTATGGGCTATGGTGGTGGGGGCGTGGAGAGATGAGAGAGATGAAGCTTGAGAAGCTTAGGGCGGCTGTAGTTCGTTTAATCGCAGAGGGTTGCGGTGAGAGAGAGAAATACTTTTAGGGTTTTGTTTATAAAGCCGCATGTTGGACCTGCGGCATATAAAACCGCATTTTGGACCTGCGGCATAGACTACGTGGCGCCCACGTGGCGCGGAAGGCGTTGCCAGCTGCAATGCCGCACTACAAGTCTGCGGCATGGTATATTTTTAAAATTTGTTTGAAAAACGGTATATTTTGATAAATTAAAACGAAAAATGGTATAAATCGGCAATTTCTCCACACACACACACACACACAGGCTATTGAGCGACGAACGACGACTCAAGCCCGGCAAACGCGACCACCGGCCCTCCACCACCCGCCGAACACCACTACTGTAGTCTGATTTCATCAGGTTTGGGTTCGATTTCGCCATATCTACCGGCTACTACCAAGGTATCTCTGTCTCGTGCGATTTTACTTGGATATGGGCATTAATGAGTTCTCTTGTTTGAAGCAATAGAACATCGGTAATCTAAAATGTTTTGGCTTATCTGTTTTTTTGCTTAATTTTGGCATCTGTGTTGCACCTTTTTTTTTTTTTCTAATACCAGAGTTTCCATCAATACCTACTCTGTTCATCATTCTGAATGTTATGATTTCTATGATCTTTGTTCACTTTTTAGCGTTTGGGTTTAACCTAACATTGGAATCATAAGAATGCTCAGTTTTGGGTTTTACGATTGAAGAAGAGAAAGAGGGGAAATCTGAAAAATTCATTTAGCGCATTTTTTTTTTTCCTTTTTTGGGTTGGGGACCAAAACGAAGTCGTTTCGGACCTGTTTGGGGGGTGGGGCCTTTTTGTTGTGGCCTCCAATTTATTTCCTTTTATAAACTCTACGCAAAACCCTAAACCCCCAATTTCCTTTCTTCCCAACTCCTTCTTCCTCAATTCACAGAAGAGGTAAATTGGAGGTGATCCATGGCGAAGTATTGCCACCAACGTGATTTCATGTTCTGTGACCTATGTGGAACAATGCTTTCTTTCGATTCGACGAAGTATGCCCTCTGCCCCCTCTGCAAATCCAAAAAGAGTTACAAAGGTATCCTCATCTACCCTTTTTGATATATACTTCTCTCGTTCTTACCGCTGTGAACTGGTAAAAGTGTATTCCAATGATGGTTTAACTCTGTAATCAACATTAGCTTCTGCTAGTTGTCATGGGTGAATTTTTTTCATTAATCAACATTTTAGTACTTAGAACATCTCTTTTTTTATTTACTCAGAACAAATTTTTTTTAGTTAAACCTCCTAAAATCCACTCCATTCCTTGACCCAAACCCATATCAAGTCCTTGACTCAAGCCATGGAGTTAACGAATCATTTACTCAAATTCATGACTAGGTTTTGATTTATGTCATTGAATGCTTCATATCAAAAGAAGGTACTCAAATTCGAGTAAAGATTTGGTTAGAGGCTGGAGATACTCTAACATACTGTTTAACAAAAAAGAGCTTTCTTTGTTTTAATTCGATTTACTTCTTTGAGGTGTTTTGGCATATATTATTGGTTGAACATGTTGTCTAAAAGGTGTCAGTGATACTTATTGAAAGTTTTCAAATGGTTGGCTCACAACAGTGTAAGCTATGCTTGAATGCATATTGAAGAACACACAATAGAAAATAAAAAGGAAAGAGGAAAAGGAAAACTTCTTGGGTGATTAGGCAGAGATTACATTGTACAGTATAAAGTCTGCTAAGTGGTTTGAGTTTTTCCCAATCCAGTAAATATCATTCGTAATCCTTCTGTTAAAAAATTCTCGAGTCTGTTTTCATATCATTGAAGTGAATCAGGCCTAAGGGCCAAGCATTCCTAGAAAGATCTTGGCATTAGGTTATACGAATGGCGGATCTAAACCACTTGCATCTCCCTTGTTGCCTTTGCTTTTTAGATGCATCATCTGATAAGTGAATTGTGTTCCTCTTGTTGGCCCCTCATAATTTTCGAGGGACTAGTCAAAATATATACACAACTTGAGCATTTTCTGACATTCTCCCTTCTTCTCGCCCCAATTGTCAATTCCTGCAGTAATATGGACCTTGGAGTTTCTTGTTTCTCTTTGTTGTGCTGTAGTCAAGTTATAGTTGGAGTTCAATCGAGAGTTTTATGCCATTGGGAAAATTTTAAAAGTATACCTTTAGTATATAATGAATCCTAGGTCATTGTAGAGCTCACCTTTATCTTCTCATTCTGATTCATTTCATACCATGGTGTTGTTGATATCATAAGTTTTGCTAGATGGGAAAGTTCTGGCTCTTATGGTTCTTTGTCAGCTCTGAAATTAGTCTGTTGAATACCTTTTACTTTTTTACAGGTATTGCTGGGAAAGAAATTACTATTTCTGCTACTTCTGAGGTATGCCTTCAATTGCTTTTTCGATGCAAGTTCTCGTGTGAGAAATTATCTGCGTATATACTTGGTGATATTGCTTTTGAAACTCGAGAAAGGCATGCAAGCATATGCACTGGTAGATATGGGAGATTGGGACTAGGGAATAAGGATTTTGAGGGGCAAATATAATTGACAAACCATAATTCATATAGTGATTCTTCATTGTGAAAGGCATCCTTCTTTGAACAAATGGATAACGGATTGTGGATTATTTAATCGTATTGTTGCACTCATGCATATGCATTAACACCTATGTAGCACGGACGCGGATACGGACATGGGACAGGACAATTCTGAAAAAGGGGACACGGACACGGCAATATATATATTAATATATGTGTAAATATCTATAAAAAAATTAAAACTTTAAAGATTAATAATTACAGTTTGACCCAAAAATTTAAAAATTACAATTTGACCCCTAAAAATTTAAAATTACAGATTGACCTTAAAAAAATTACAGTTTTACCCCTGCCGTGTCCCCTACAAAAAATCAAAAATATTTTGGGACAGGCCACCGTACGTGTCCCGCCGTGTCCCCGTGTCCGACACTCTGATACGGCGACCTTTAGAAGTGTTGCTGCTTCATAGATTAACACCATTGCCATTTGAGTATGCGTTGAAAAAAAGTCAATGCTAGAGGATGTAATTACTTGGGGAAAATGAGACTTAAAGGTACCATAATATTTTACTGCGGTATAGTCATAAGCCACATAAATCGTCTGCATGATTCAACAGCTTGGGAATGTACGCCAATTAATGCAGAGAATTATGTATTTGGAATAGTCCCTATGTGCACCGACATTTTAGCTCTTCATGTCATTATTGGTTCTTTTCATGTGTCTTAAATCTTAATGAATTCTTTTTTACGGATGGATAAATGATAAACTTTGGTTAGGTATATTTACATCTATCTCATGCTTTAGGGGGGCAAAATAAGCAGTTCGAGTTAAGGACTTCTAGTCTCCGTATTAGTTTGGCATGGTCTCTTTTAGATCTAGCTGTTGCTTATCAATCTGTGGTGTCGCGACCAAATCAAAATTCAAAAGAGAATGGAAAACATGAATGAAAAAGGACTGGATCAAAACATGAAGCTTAACGGTGGAAGTAAATAAGAAAGAATACTATGGAAACTGTCCTGTTTATTGACGCTCCACGCAGTGTGAAGTGAAAACTCCACAATCCTGAAGTCACGTGACAAACAAATTATTTCGTCTACCAGTTATTCGCAAAAGATGTCCACGATCAAGTTTTCACAAGTCAAGTTGCATATGAATGAACCAATGTTAAAAAGTGACTTTGGAGGGGGCAATTTCTTCCAATTTCCTTTCACTGAAACTTGGCTGTCCCCTTCCTCAAATCATCTATGATTTCATATAGAGAAAAACATCCCATTCTTGAATGCTTTCCTCATAACCTCATATTTATCTAATAGCGCATCCCTAGCTCCACTCCCAAACGTCTTTACGTATGGTTTTAAATTGCTGAGAGTCTCATCTCCATCTTTAAGGGACTCCTAAACATTTAGAGGAGTTCAGTTTCCTTCTCTCTTGAACTCTACTAGTCGTGACAATCTATAAACTCTTTGTTGTTAATATTGTTGGCCTCTCGAATGCATGCATAATCTTATTGCTTCACATACATGTTACATTTGAAATTTGATCAATCCATTGTCGAGGGTTTTTGTTTAATTACCCTACTCTCATTGGCTGTTCCATTTATATTATTTCTAGGATATTAAAAGGGAACTGGGCATAGTGTCAATGGATGAATTTGAGCAAGAGCAACAAAAGAAACAAATGGTAAGTGCATGTGTTCCAGTGAATTCCATGCCTGAAACTCTGTACATGATGTTAATTGTTTCTTGTTGTATTTGTAACGACAGGACCACAATGCAAAATGTAAGAAATGCGACCAAGTAGGGCTCTATTACATTCCAAGACAGGTAATCCTTGACGTACCTAATTGTTACAACAATTTTTCATTCTTCTCATTCATTTTTTTCCCGGTTGATCGTACTTAATACCTTTACCCCCTTCCCCTCAACAGATCAGATCGGCTGATGAAGGACAGACTCTTTTCTATGACTGCCCTAAATGTGGACATAGCTATAATGAGAACTCATAAGAGCAGGAGTATGAGAATTGGTTTCCTTTTGATCTCTACTTGGTAATTCATTGTCATTTGATTTTTGTCTATGGTTTTCATTTTTGTGGAATACTTCTGCAACCAAATTCCTTTTCCCTGCAGTTCTATTAAGTTTTCGTAAGGGTAATGAATATTAATGTCTAAGCAGTTTTTGGTTGGTTATGCGCAAAATATTGCCAGTTCTATTTGTCGGCAGTGTTCAGAATGAGGACTTTTTGAACAATTACTTTTAGTAATACAAATACTCATCGATTGCCTTAATGTCAATTACTTTTTTTTCTTCTATGCTGAATTATAGATAAAATCGATTGCCTTAATGTCGTACCAAATCTTGTTCTACTTTTTTCTTTTTACTCCTTTGCCTTTACATTTCCTTTTGAATCGTGATGTCCAACCAACTTTGTGTTTCTTTTCTATGATGATATCCAACCACCAAATTAGTCTGAAATGCTTCTTGTGACCTAAATATATTTAACAAAGTGGTTGACATGCATTATTTTAAATGATCTACATTACATAATTCCACACGAGCCAAATTAGTCCGAAATGCTTCATCCGAAAAAATCTGGACCTGTACAAAGAAAGTGGGGAGATTTTATGCAATGGTTGGTTGCAACTACTCAACGATTCACAAATATGAATCATAAATCTCTCTCTCTCTCTCTCTCTCTCTCTCTCGTGCATTTACAAGTGTTTGAGACACTAACAACACGCAATGGAATGAGAAGACAAGTGTGAAAATTAAATCCCCACTGATGTCTCAGAACATCATTTGCCAAAGGCATCCGCACGTCTACTGGCTTCACGGTGAACATGTTTGATACGTTCTGATGAGGATGATTTACAACTTCGTGTACTCTCTCTCTCTCTCTCTCTCTCTCTTCCAGTTTTTCGAATAGCATGAAAGATTGGTTATTGACTAGTGAAGAAAAGAGTTACTCCTATAGTTTCCTCCTCCTAAACTGTGGAGATCTCAAGTCATTATCAAAAAAAAAAAAAAAGATGAAAAATGAAAGGTCAGTCTCAATCTTGCGGCTAATTGAGATTCCCCGTCTATGAGGGTTTACTTACTCCCTCACACTGCAACAAGGGCAGCGATGAGGGTCCACGTGGCATCTTTCATAGATCCATTTTCTATTGAATGTGATTCTGTGAAAGTCTATCCTTTTTGGACGGTGAGACATCTAAATTCATGTTTCAGGAAAAAGTACCAAGTGCGACACCATTCGATTCACTTAATCATAAAGTCTACGTGCACATATGGTCACAATTAGTACTGCAAAAAAATCGAGCCGTTCACGAACTATTCGAGGCTCGATTTGGCAAGAGCTCGTTCGAGTTCGACTCGTCTATTAAATGAGCCGGACCTGGATCCCAATTTTAGGCTCGGTCCATAAACGAGCCGAATTTGAACTCGACGATATTCGGCTCAGTTGGGCTCGTGAACCTAGACTATACATATATTTCGTAAGAATTTCATATTTAACCTTGAACATGTAAGAACTTTTACATGTTCATAATAAAAAAAATTATATCTTATATGAACATAAAACTTTTAAAAGTACTACAAACTTAAAATTTTGATATATTTTCATAATTTTATATATGTATGAGCTTAATTATGTGCAAAAAAAAAATTTTATTTACAGTTTTAGACCTGTATGAGAGCATAAATATATAGTATTTTGACTCGTTAAGGCTTGTGAACATGTTCGAGTTCGAATCAAACCTAGGCAAGCTCGGCTCGAGATCGGCTCGTCAATTTTTTAGTAAGTTCGAGCTCAGCTCCAGTTCGTTTAAAACCTTAACGAACGAACTTGAACATTCTAAAGTTCAGCTCGATTCGGCTCGTTTGCAGCCCTAGTCACAATTGGGGAAATATTTTGGGTCCCGGCAAACGATTCAAATCGATCTTTAATTTTAAAATAATATTTCACCTTCACACCCTCATAAAAGTTCTTGTAGGAGTTTAACTTCTTTGGGTCTAGTCTATAGAAGTTTTGCTCCGACTTTAAATGAGGTCTACGCTAAAGACAGTGATTTTGTCATCCAAGAATATTAATCGATATGTACATAAACTGGACTGGATACGTAACTATAAAAGAAGTCTCATACGAGTCATACATGACCATTTCCCTGCCAAAAATTATTGAATTGTCTCAGAGCATCCCAAAAGATTAGTCTAGTAAAAGTTTGGGACTTTGAAATTTACTTCCTAATGAAGTTTTAACTTCGAAACCTCTGGAGTACTATCTATCAACTTCCTAATGAGGTCTACAGAAGGTAAAAAAATCAGGCCAAAGGTGTAGGGTCCACCTACTCCTAAACGTGGATGGCTAAGATTATCACCACCCGTCCCTCGACGAACACAAAGGCCTTAGATCAACGGTCATTCTCGCACCGGCGGTTGCCACCTGTCAGCAATGATTACGACCAAAAAAATACTAGTAAGAAACACAGTTGCCGTTGAACTTCTCTTATTTAAAGAAGTGACTGGTGAGCAACATGCCCATGAAAAGGTGTCATTCTCATGCCTACGTTCTACTGCTACATTCTCAGTTAGCAAAATAGTGGTTAGCTCTGTTCATTGGTTAGTTCTGTACATCGAAAGTTATCGATCTCGTACCGGCCAACGTACCGGTTTCTCCCCTGTTACAATTGTCATTCTATATTTATTCAACAAATTTAGTCTCAGAAATGGCGGCGGCGGCGGCGGCTATGTTAAATTCATCACCAGATAAACCAATCCCTCAATACAACCACATCAGAAGAAAAAACCCAACTAGAAGAAACCACCACTCGCTCATTTCTCCACCCAATTTTCACCGCAGTATTTTGCACGCGCCACCACCACCACCCCCTGTTTTCCCTCACTCCTCTTCGATTTCACTTCTTCCTCTTCCATTTCCCAAACCCAATAAAATTTCCCCAAAATTTAAGAAATCGAAAAAATTTCCCCAAAATCCCAGAACAGGGGACGCAAATGGGTTGGGTGATTCGTTGGGACCCGACCCGAATGAACTGCCCCTGTTTGAGAAGTTCTCGGGTTCGGTGGTGATTACTCTCTCTCCGCCTCCGAGTAGCTTGCCTTTGCCGACTTTTTCTCTCAGGCCGAAGCAGGTTGCCGGGATTGATGCCAGAGCGACTGACAGTCTCCGGCGTCTTCTACGACTCCGGTGAAAGTACTACATTCGTCCCACAAAGTTGGTTCATTTCGAAAATACGTATTATTTTCGAACTAAAAACAAAATATATACTTCGTGCATAATTTTTAACATTTCTTTGAGATCTTTAATTTGGTAAAACAAAGTTAAAGAAATTATGCACGAATTTTTTTAATTCAAAAATCATACTATATTTTTTCGTAGTTGACTAACTTTGTGGAGTCGAAGGAGTATATTTTTTTTTTCTCCACGTGGCTTTGTCTTGAGACGGGGAATAATTCTGTCTTTTTGTTTTTGTTTTTAATTTTGGAAGTGTGATTTTGTTGTCATCACCTATGTTTTTGAATTGGGGTGCACAAGAAAAGAAGTGAATTTAGGGCTATTGGCTTTTGTTTAGACATGTATCTACGTTTGTTTGTATTTCTCTTTTTATTTTTCCCTTTTTTTACTAGTGTTTTTCTTTTTCTTTTTCTCCCTTTTTTTTTTCTTTCAAGAATGTCCAAACTTCTCAACCTTTTGGCCATCCAAGGCTTGTTAAGTGTATGTAATAACCTTTGATAAAATAAAATAAAAAGTGTCTCGCATCGAGACATCTTTGGAGTTTGGTGGTTCTAACATGATGATTATCTTGTGAATAATGTTTCGCTACCTCTTTTTCTACACAGAAAATGAATATGCAAATACAGTAAATTATTCAAATGCTCAGAAGTATTTTTACGGGTAAAGTTTCTCAATAAATTCAAACCATTGATTATATCAATATTTATATTCGGTCGGTAGGCCCGGTACCTCCAGGGCCTCGAAATTAGTCGAGGTACGCGCAAGCTGACTGGGACATCTGCTTAAAAAAAAAAAAAACTGAGTAGGAGTATTATTTAATTGGGTAAATTTCACTTACCTCCCCTGAGGTTTCTGACAACAACAGATTCATCCCCTCAGGTTTCTGAAATTTCACTTACCTCCCCTGTCAGATTTCTCAACTAACTTCCGTTAACGGAATACGTGAATGTACGATATTGCCCTTTCATTGACCTCCCCTAAGGTTTCTAAATATAACAGATACCT
>JAXBDA010007884.1:0-16335 GCA_036023075.1 Gaultheria prostrata
GAAAGAGAGAGAGGGAAAAAGAGAGAGAGAGAGAGTACAGTTCCAGTCCGGACGTCCGGATTTTAATAAAATCCGGACCACTGTTTTTTCGTCACTTTCCGAACTAAATCTCGACGATCCGAACCGTTAGATGTGTTTAAAATGTGATTTTAAGGTCCAACGCGAGGATTCGTTAAAAAAAAACGCTTGTAAGGAGTTGATCGGAGCAGTTTTTGTTTGAAAACGCTACGCGAGGATTCGTTAAAAAAAAACACTCGTAAGGGGTTGATTGGAGCAGTTTTTGTTAAAAACGCTATATTCGTTAAAAAAAAACACTCGTAAGGGGTTGATCGGAGCAGTTTTTGTTAAAAACGCTATATATAGAGTTTTTAACAAAAACTTAAATAGCGTTTTTAAAAAAAACTGCTCCGATCAACCCCTTACGAGTGTTTTTTTTTTTAACGAATCCTCGCGTTGGACCTTAAAATCACTTTTTAAACACATCTAACGGTTCGGATCGTCGAGATTTGATCCAAAACTATGAGGTACGGATTTTATTCACGTCCGGAGGTAAAGTAAACTGTTTATATATATATATATATATAGGAAGAACTTCCCATCCACACCACTAAAATCCGGACCTCATAGTTCCGGACCAAATTTTGATGATCTGAACCACTCAATGTGTTTAAAATGTGTTTTTAAGGTTCAACGCGGGGATTCGTTAAAAAAAATACCGGGAATGACTTGATCCAAGCAGTTTTTCATAAAAATACATATATACAGTTTTTATGAATAACTGCTTGGATCAAACCCTTCCCGTTTTTTTTTTTGCTGATTTTACGCGGGAACCCTTAAAAACACCTTTTAAACACATTGGACGGTTCGGATCATGAAAATTTGATCGGGAAAGTGGGATTTGGACGTTAGGTCATATATTCATAGAAAACCTGAATATCTTGGTTTCAACGTGTCCCCAACAGATTGCGTCCTCTGATTTTTGGACCTTTGCATGTCGGAGTCGTCTTGTGGTGCGTCCTGTGTCCATGTCAGTGTTACAAGGTATGAGAGCTTGGCACAATCGAGAGAGAGAGTAGATCGTGTCCTCTGATTTTTGGACCTTTGCAAGTCGGAGTCGTCTTGTGGCGCGTCCTGTGTCCATGTCAGTGCTACAAGGTATGAGAGTTTGGCGCAACCGGGGGGGGGGGGGGGGGGAGTGTGTTATAACTTATCACAAACCTCCAACTCTAGCCTCCAATCCAAAAAATCTGTAGGTTCTGCTAGGGGTGCTTAGGTCCTGCTGTAATCCCATGCTAGTAACGGTGCACTCGAGCTCACCTCTGGGGCGTCGAGGGCCGAGTCTGTTCTTCTCCTGTGAATGTAGATGAATTTCATGATCAGCCAGAATCCTAGACCGAAAATGTTGGGCACTTAAAAAACATCTTGCCGAAATGTGGTTATAGATGTTTGATTAAGTTTGCGTATATCAGTGAGGAGTAGCCAACGCATGAATGGGCCATCAAGAAAATGCAATCTTCAAATGTATGATGTGGTTTAGGATCTGTTTGAAAATTAGTCACCCGATTTATGGAAGGCCACCTAACTCACTTGATAATCTCGTGCGATTAGCTCTGTAGAAAGCATCAACAAACCCATTTTTGTAAGCCATATGCCTGTAAACATGCCTAAACCTGTTACTACCTCAGTGATGATACCTGGAGATGGGGTTTAGTCTTCTACTTCAATAAGCTTCTACTTGCACTATTTTTTTTTTTTGGGCACAGTTGGGGCTTGCGAGTTCCAAGTAGAGTGTGACTGTTTCGACTTTAACGTCCAAATTAACTAGGCAATGCTGGTTTTACGGCATTGCTTGCTACCTATATCTTAAGTATACTCTTCAAACTCTAATGTCTCTTCTCAAGTAGGTAGAACTATTTTTCTGTTTACTGATATATTTTTTCTTTCAATATCAATAGTTTTAGCTGCTTGAAGCCATGCATGTCTCTAATTTCTTGTCATTCCCTTTGGAATAAAACATAACTGTGTCTTTCCATGTTTCACGTAGGTTCTTGTCCGTGATATATGGGTTTTTGAGAAATCTCTCTTCCACCCTGGAGCTTACTGGCGTCTTTGTGGTCGGATTAAACCATAGCCAGCTGTCCTTTGCCCAGAACGTGATCTATCGGTGTTGATGACATATATATGCTGCTCCTAGTTTCAAGAGTTAAGTAGATCGTATTTCATCTGATCATCGTGTTTCATCTGATCATTTTTGGTGTTCAATTTACTTGGAAGTGACTTTTTGTAACCTGATGTGTTGAGAATAAAGATGGAATAGGACCAGGGACCACTACATTCTATTCCTTCTATTCTTTTTTTCCCTATCGGTTCCTTTTCCAGTGCGGAGGATGATGCTGGCGGAATCTACAGAGTCGACTGTGTTCCAATGAGAATGGTGGTGAAAATGAGCTATTATAGCCCGATCACTGTGTCTGTTTTAAGACATTGTTCTGTATCAAAGTCGGTTCTGGTTGCGGTTTTCTGAGAAACCTAAACAGTAGTAGGAATCACATTGCATTTCATTTGTTTTCAACTTACTACTTGCCATAAATATGGGTTTTTTGTGTTTTTTGAATCAGAATCGCATTTCATTTCAGTGTTTTCAACCAACTACTTGCGGCGAATCCTCTTCTTTTTGGATCCAGGGACCCTACAGCGCCCCAAAGCACTACAAGGTTGTAGCCGTTCAACTTGGCAGTCAATGGTCTTTTTGTACTTGCCATGGTAACTAGATGATTTTGACAGTTTAATCTGTCCAGAAAGAAGGATACATTGAATTGGGACACAAAGACATCGAGCCGTGTTCATAAAAATATGATAAAAGGTTGAAATGTTTATATCTTGAAAAAGATTCACCCGTAAGGTGGAAAGTGAAATTTGTCAAAATATTTGGTAGAATGGTGCTCCACCCATAAAGTTGCTGTCAAAAACTCTTTGGTGCCAAATTTAGGAAGTAACTTTGACTTTGTCAGCTACCTCGAAAAGTGGCTTGAATGTAATCCAATATTCTTGATTTTGAAATTGTGTTAATAAAAACCCCGTGATTGGTCTGTTCGCTTAACCCTCTTTGTTAGTCCTATCGTCATTCGGATAGCCAAAACAAAAACAAATTCAATTTGCAACTCCAAGAACAATAAATTTTCTCTATCTAAAATCTTCTCTTCTTACTTTCTAAACCCTAGCCGCTTCCTACAGCCGCTGACGCTATAGGGGAGGGGCGCCGGTGTGTCTCATGCCGGATTCCATAGGTTCGGCCAACCCTCTTCCTCTCCTCTCCTTTGGAGGGTTTTGTTTTGGAGCGATGAATATCTTAAACGGACCTAAACCCCAAAGCCGTCCGACTTCTCCTTTTCAGGTGGATCCTTTATGGCTTTCACCAAATAGAGTTTAATTACTTTGCTGAGCTTGTTAGCTGTGATTACTTACTCAAACCTCCAAACGCCAAATTGTAGGCAAACAGTAACATATATTATTATTCTTGTTAATGTGTGCCCTTGGGGCATATGATAAAGAGTGTATTAATCCCTTCATTTAATTGTTTTTGTATGGGAAATTTAAGTTTGAAATCACAGTCATTAACTCCTTCATTAATTCATTTTGAAAGGATAACCTTTTTGTTTTATGGGCAAAATAACCCCGCCATTTACTTGAGCACCAAACAGTCATTATATAACTCCACTAATTCAATCTTGAGCACTGACTCAATCTTGACTCTTGAGCACTGCCGAAAAATTCTATGGGATATTAAAAGCTCGTATCTGTTTTTTTATTTTATTTTTTTAAGTAGCAAACACAATTTTTGAAAACAAAAGTCATCAGATTAGCCAAAAAAAATTCTTTTATTAGATGGAAATCCTCATCAAAATCATGTATGCTTCTCCGAAAAGCATTCATCTAATATTTCAAACAAAAAACTGGGTTCAACCCTTCAATCGTTGATGTAGTTTTTTTCCTTTTATTTACTTTGATATGCAGTTGAATGTCAAAAGTCTACCAAAGAGAAAGAGGAGAAAAAAATGAAGGGAGAAAACGTGGGTTGGAGGGAGTAAAATGAAAAAAAAAAAATGGAGAGCGAAAAAGGTGTGTTTGAAGGAGCACAAATAAAATGGAGTGGAGGGAAAAAGAAAAGGGTATTTTGGTCCGTACAAAAAGAACCTTTTTCTGCATCCAATACATCAACTACTACTACAATTTTCTATATAAGTGGGGTGTAAATGATCTCATTTAATGAACACTACCATGTGCCTTGAGATTTGGCTTGGTTGATGTTTATATATATATCTTGACGTTTTCAAAAAAATAAAATAAAATGTGCCTTGAGAGCACATATTAACAAAAGCCATGTTATTATTGTCCAGTTTGGTTTCTTATATAGCAGTGCGAAAATCAGAGCAATCCGCGCCACTCCGGGCTGTCATGTTATGTTGGGACAACATATGACTTATCTGTTGAGGTTTGAGGAGGTTTAACTTCTTAGTTTAGCCATGTTCTAGTTCTTACGTATTTCTTTATTTGGTACTGTTTGCCATGCGTCATTTTGCCACTGTGTTCCTCCTCGCATAGCTCCTTGGTATTTGTTGATCTACGGTTTTTGAATGTTTGACCGTCTGGTCTTGGCGGGTATACTCCTGGGCTGCCTCATTAAGAGTTGAATTGTCATGATTGAATTGAAGGGTTGATGGTAATCTCAGACTACCTCATTAGGACTAAAGGGTGTACCTAGAGTTTGGAAGTGTTTGGGTAAATGGCTGCAAGAGTTTGGAAGTGTTCGGATACAGCCCTTTGGACATATTATTGCTGCCTTGTTTGGGTCTTAGGGGTTGGGCATCAAGATCGTGCCCCTGGTGATTGCCCTTGAAGGTGTGCCTAGAGTTTTCCCCTGAACGGATTGCTTTGTTTATATTTTCTGTTGCATGTGTTTGTGTGTGATCTTGTGTGTTTGCAAGTGTTTGTGTGTGTTTGCAAGTGTTTGAGGTCTTTTATCAAGTTCAGTTTTAAGGATCTGTGTGTTTTTCGACCTTTTCATGCATGTAGTTGTTCGACATCCCTCTCCCCTTCTTTTCGAATAGCTTTCCCCGATTAGACTGGCCCCATGTTTCAAGCGTTTCACAATTGCGGTTGAGGTAATACTCAGTTGTGCATTACTATATGCCCTTTCGGAGTGCTTTATGTTATTAACTTTGTTAACCATCTTTTCTAAAAATATAATTATAGCAACCTTTCTTCAGCTTGCATGCATGTCTTGGGACTTTTTATTATTTAACTATGTTTTGGCCAGTTCATGCATGTAGCTGCTCGACCTCCCTTTCCCCTCCCCTGTCGTGCAACTTTCCCCGTTTTGAACGAGGGCCTGTTCCGATAGTTTCACGATTGTGGTTGAGGTAATACTTGTTTGTGCATTTCTGTATCCTTTTCGTAGTACTTTATTTGTTTTGATGATAACAACTTCTTTGTCTTGCATGCATGTATGTCACGGGGTCTTTTTTAAAATGAGTGAAAATCCTTACTATTTTCATTTGCATGCTCACTAGTCACACATGTTTCTTTCACGCACGAGCACCTGTTTAAAGTTGTCTATTTTGCGTCGGTCCGTTCAATGACTTTGTGGGTTAACTTTTAACACAGCTCTGGGTATCCTGGGGGGTTTGATGTGATCCTCAAAATCCATGAATTTTTGTTGGAATTGGTGGTGGCGGTGATTATTATTATTTTGGGTTACTGGGCATCAAATTAATTCTCTGAGGGGTGTTTGCTGGAATGTTAGGTGTAGCGGAGCAATTTGGTGTTTGGTTCTTCTTCGCATTGCATTGTTGATCTGGTTGGTCTGGTCTGTTCACGTTTGAGATGGTATAGTGGATTGCCTACTTGGGCGGTGATGGTGTGGGATGAGAATTTTATTTTGCTACAATTAAGTATGAATAAGCTAAGGGAGATCACCACTAATGTTACGGGATTCTCCGCATTAATTTTTTCAATAACCACGATTGCAACTCTTTCCGACAGTTTCTCTACCGATTTTAGAGCTCTGTAGTTGGCTTTGGTCATCTAGTTGCACGACGCCTAACCATGTTGCGGAGCTATCAACTATAGATGTATGACAAACACTTGGTTTATATCGATTAGATTCTGTACGGAGGTTTTACCAATAGTGGAATTACCGGGCAGTTGTACTTCGGCAAGTTGCATGCAAGGCTTCAGACAATTAACCAATTGAATTAGCCAGTACGATGGACATATCCTTTAGTTAATTTAGTTATATTCTTTGCATTTCCTGTTTATAATTTGTTGTTTTTAGCTATATTTGACTGCATTCGGTAGCATTTGATCTAATGAATTTCTGTCTCTTTTGCCCCCAAAAAAGTCATTTTGACATCGTCACCGTGGTTTCATTTCTACTCTGGACTAGAATTTGGAAAATTTATAGGTTTTTTTTCTTTCCAGCTACAAAGGATCAAAGTGTAATTTCTTATCTAGTTCTCAAGAATTATATTTTGGATCATTTTGAATCTACAATTAATTTATTATGAAAAATCATTGACGTAAAATGGGTCTCACCATGGTCCAACTCGATGCTTCGAGGCTTTTGTTTTGGAGGACTCGATGTGTTCTTCATCCCTAACATCAGGTATGTTGATTTGTTAGTGCTAGTTTGAATCACATTGGTCTAACAATAATTAGAAGGTCATATAGTGATTGCCTATTTCTTTTGTGAAAATTACGCTTCATTGAGGATGATAATGCTATATGGTTAGTTTGATTTTTGCTTGCATGACAAACACAACGAGACTTACGTAAAATAAAATCGTGATGGATCTTTATTTCGTAGTGTAAGGATCTCATGAATCCCAAAGGATTAGTCTAATGGTGAAGGCCTGAGACTTGGGATTTGCTCCCTCATAAGGTCTTAGGTTTGAAACTTCTTTCGTGCTATAAAATATTTTGGAGCCCATACATACAGAGTTTTGCTCTAGCTTTGATTGTAAGCTCTTAACAATAGGCTTGGTCCTCCATAATTAGTCACGGTGTGCGTTAACTAACACAAGTATTTCAGTCGCAAAAAAACCGAGTACGTGATTCATAATATGGAAAAACCATAAGGATCACATCAAATAATATCACGAACTCAATAAGTCGGTTCCATGGACTTATTGCCAATATGTTAGTTTGTGATCCCAAGTACCAAATATTGTTTCATATTCTTTAGGGCAAATTTCACTTATACCCCTTGTGGTTTGGGCTATATGCGGTTACACACCTCTGGCTCACTTTGTTGCATTTGCACCTAATTACCGGAAATAATTTTTGCAATGTGTTTGTACCCAAATTTGGCACGAAATCCAAACAAGACCGAAAGGATTTATTTCGGACGTAATTGGGTTGATTGGGCTCATAAAATTAATGGTTCTACATTAATTTTTTTTTCTCCATCAAAGCTCAATTTAATTTGTTGAAGATATGGGCCGTGAATGGTGATTAGATGTTATGGCACATAACGATAAAGGGCGGCAGTTGAGCTTATTTCGAATATTAGGGATTAATGGCAAGAATTAAGGCCATTTAATCAAATACAAATGACCCTAAAATATGCCATTTACACGTGTAAAATGATGTGTGGCAGTTGGAAAGGATAATTATCTCCATGTTCCTAAAAATATAGGAGTAGGAGTCTCTTGTTTGTAAGTTTTTTCGACCATGGAGAAGTTATTCAGCAAGATAACTTCCAAAGAGTTATCAGCACAAAGATAAGGAAGTAGTTAGTGCCACATGGCAATTTCTCACGGCCTCTCCAAGACTCCATTACCCCATTACCCACGAAGTAAGGAAGGTGGGGGTTAGGCATAGAGGCCTCTGTGACTCAAAACTAGGGAATTAACTTCCAATAACCGCTGTTATGGAGGGAAATGGTGCAGCATGAGACACCTGGCAGGATCTTGTAGAAACAAGAAAACCGTCTAGACGTGTGACATCATCTCAGCAAACAAGAAGTTGGCGCCAAGATTCAAGCTTTCACAACTTGGAACCTATAAATACCCCAATTGAAGACGAAGAAGGGGTTCCATAGCCATCAACCTCACGGTTATCAATCAAGTCTCTTGACTTACCTATCAAAGACCCTCAACTATTGAAGCCTCTCAACCCCGTTGAAGCCACCAACTACGTTGAGTTCCTTTACTTCCATCGTTCTACAAGTCTAGCTTAGCCTAGGACCTTGTTTTTACGATTCATTGTGCCCTACTTTTGTTAATCTTTATTAATAAAAGTTGGACTTTTATTTTATCTCGTTGTTTCTCATTTTCCACACGGTTGGGAAATTGTTAAAGTCCTTTACGATAAGGCAAATCACGAATCACTTTGCAACTCTACCCTTTGGGTTGCACACGATCGTTACGAAAGAAGTCAGAAAAAGGCACGCAGGCCTTTACTACAAACGGACTGTACCGCACGGTCCTGAGATGCCCGTTACACAAACCGCTCAGGCGCTCGCAGTTTCATTTGGAGTTTTTACGCGAAAACACAATGTTAATGGAAATAACTAAAAGTCCAATATGTCCTCATCTTTCTTCTTTGATTCTTCTTCTTCTTTAAATCTAAACAATCCATCCATCCCTTGTACAAAAAATTAGATCTGAACCGTTCATATTGTAGAGTTTGACAAACATACCATCTATATCAAAAATCAAGTCGATCGAAAAATAGAAACCTCATGATCGAATAGAATTTACTATTATAAAGTAAAATTTCAAGTTTAACTTTACCTTTTATTTTAATGAGAACATGATCACTGAATTATTGATGTTTGATCAACATGATTTTTTTTTTTTTATAAAGATGCTCCAATCATTGATTAATACACCATGGGCTGGAATTAAAATTTTGTTATACTGTATTTGTAGGGATGACAATGGATCGGTTTGGTTCAGGTTTTGCTATTACCATACCCAAACCCAAAGTATTTATCTATACCCAAATCCAAACCGATTTCCGACGGGTATAATTTTTAGTGCACCATAACCAAACCATATGGATTTGGATTTTATCCGAACCACACCAAACCCGCATTAATATTCATTCCATTAATGAACATATGAAGGAAAAAGATTATTTATTAGACTAAAAAAGTAACATGCCATAAGATTTTACCATTAAATATCTAAATTTCAACATAATCAAAGGAAATAACTAAATAATAAACTTTTTTTAATCAAAGGAAATAAGTAATATTATATGGATCAGTTTGGATTCGGTTTGGGTTTGGGTTTGGGTTTGACCGAATACTTGCTAAGACCAAACCCAAATCCAAACCCGCCGGGTATCATGTTTTGAAAACCAAACCCGCTCCATGGGTAGGAAAAAATAAAAAAAACTACCCCGATAGAGTCGGTTTGGTTCGCATATCCGTCGATTTTGGGTGAAATTGCCATCCCTATGTATTTGTTAGATTGGAAAGGCGTGTGGGCAAACCTCTGTTAACAATTAACATAGACAAAAACGGGAGCGGATGCAATTTTCAAAAATCACATGGGATGTAAATGCAACAAAATGAACTAGAAGGAATGTAACCCAAACGAGCGGAAAAGTGAGGCAGTAGTCTCGGCTCTCGAGCCACAAAGCAAATCTGGAACTTATCTTGGTACAGAAAGAGAGAGAGAAAGAGAAGAGAGAGGGACCCATACAGGCGTCGACATCGTCAACATCACCGCCAATATCAAACAGACGCCGTGTTGCAGCAAGGTGGACGGCGGAGGAAGACGAGGTGCTAGGTAATTTCGTAAGGTAGGAAGGCGAAGGGCGGTGGCGGAGGCTGCAGAAGAGGGCGGGGCTGCTCCGCTGCGGCAAGAGTTTGCCGTCTGCGGTGGATGAATTACCTCCGTCCGAACGTCGAGCGCGGCCACATCGCCCCCAACGAGGAGGTTCTCATCCTACGCCTCCTCGGCAACAGGTGGGTCCCACTCCCTTGATCGCGCTTTTTTTTGTGCGGGGCGGGCCCAAAACGACGGCGTTTTGTTCCCGTTGTCGCACGCACTCCGTTACGTACGTGTCGTTTTTGTTCTCGTAAACGACAGAGGGTACCAATCCAAGTTGGATTTCTCTTTTGCAGTGGGCTTCCAGGATGGTCGCCTTTCAGTAATCACAACTGTCTAGATGGGTGTTGCCTATTCAGCTTGCTCTTCCACTTGCTTTGCCTCCACCACCACTCTTTTCCCTCACAAATCAAAATCAAAATCAATCTCTACCTTTAATCCCCACTCTATATTATTCCAAACCCATTATCAAAAACCCACAAAGATCACCATGTCCAAGTCCCCATCTTCAACGTTTTCCCCTATCAAGAGTGAAGAAATCGAAACCCAAGAGGAAATTTCGACAAAACCCATGTCTGATCTGCACAACATTGACCCGGAGATAATTCAGAGCATGGTTTATGATGCCCTGGTTTGGAGTTCAATTCATGGGCTTGTTGTTGGAGACAAAAGCGTACAGGTTAGTCTGTGCAAGAAAATAAACCATGTTTCGATTTCTCTCTTTCTCAAATCGTTTTGGCTATGAAAAGATACTCTTTGAGCTTTGTTTTCGGCCAGACCAACAAACATACAACACGAAAAATAAGAACGCAAGACATAGAGCGTGGTTCCCTAAACTTTGAGTACATCCGGCTCACACCAGTTTCCATTGTGTATTGAATGAACAGAGAGTACAAGTCACATTGGCTGCTGGGTATAAGTACTTATATCCTGGGTTTACATTTACAGTAATACCAGGTCGATCTCTGACTAGTTAGCAAAGCGTGACCGAATTTTAATCAGGGTTCCGAAACCCAACAATTGCATGTTTCGAGTGATTTCTTTGCTTTGTCAGATATTCATGGTTCTTAGCTTGGTTTAGTATCAGCCAACATGATCTTTAAATGGCTGGATGCGATTTGTATCCGACTGTCACTTATCAAAAGTGGTAAAAATGGTGTGAAGAATAGACATACGACTACTTGTTTTTAGGGTGATGAATCTAATGATTGCGTAATTAACTTGCAGAAATCAGGAAAAGTGCCTGGTGTGGGTATGGTTCATGCCCCATTCGCCTTATTTCCCACGTCATTCCCAGAAAGTCATTGGAAGCAAGGCTGTGAGGTGTCCCCAATTTTCAATGAACTGATCGATCGTGTGAGTTTGGATGGTGAATTTTTACAGGACTCACTTTCCAGGTTATCTCCCATTCTCTTCCTAGTGTGTGTAGTAGAGTGTGTGTGCAGGGGTAGGGGTGTGTGCTTTTATCTGGATATTGAACTGTAGGTCTCACAGTCTGAGGGAGCTAGGATGAAGTATTTATCCACAGGTGCGAGCAAGTCTTGGGAACGTGATTCATGGTATCTCTTAGCTACCATCCGAGGTTCCCTCCATAGAGAATTGGGCTTTCTAGTCATAGTATGTTGCTTGGCACACAGAGATGAAGTAAACCATTTACTAAGCAGCACGCACAATTGGTGTCACGCTAGTATGCGTTTGGGACATACTTGGACACATTAAAGCTCATTAGGAGGACAAAATGCATTTTGAAAAGTCGGTCAGAATCGAGATTTTCATGGACGCCCAGTTCATGAATGCTCATTTAACGACTGTTGATTTTATTTCTTCCTATTGTTGATTATGTAGATTTTATGTTACAGCTATTCTTTTCCTAATGTGATAGAACCTTAGTCACAGTTCGCCCAAATGGGGTGATGACCACTCTCCCAATGCGTGGATTTACGAACTGTTTTGAAATGGGGAGCAAATTCGTGATTTTAATATCGCTAGTTCGCGAATTGCACAAAAATAGACAAATTATGTAAATGATATAAGAGAATATATAGACGTGGCTTGTTTTCAACGACCCATAGTCTATTAATTGCATACACATTGTCCCAATTTTGTCAGTGAATGTACAGTAGGCTTTGCAAAGTCTATGCATACAGCTATCAACCTATTACATCTAGTGCTCCAATCACTAGACAATAGTTTAAAGGTTGAAAGTATTTGTGAGTTCCAATCTGTAGACCACATAGCTCCTTCCAAAAAAAGAAAGAAAGAGAAAACTTGTACTATTATGGGAATAAATCTTTTAGTAATAGCAAATTTAACATAAACTGTGCACATTCTCCTTTCTACCATTTTAGTATTTGCGTAATGGCATCAAATCCTACGACAACCTGTGTAAATGTTGAAAATATTAGGTATGAAGTATAAAAATTTAGAATATATAGGAGACAGCTCTACCACGCTCTGGTTAAAAGTTTTTCTAACTACCAAGTACCAACGCTTTCGCGCTCCCGCACCCGCACCCGCACGCTCTCGCGCTTGCGGATTATGTGACTTAGGATAGAACTAATATTTTTTATTTTTACATGAACTCATAAGATACACCTATACCATAAAAGTTTTATATACTCAAACTACCCTTTCATTTCGTTTCCTAATTTTTGGAAAAATAAGCTGTCCTCCTCATTTAGTTTGTGTCCTTGCTTCTTAGCCCACATATATTGGCGCACACACGCATGTATTTAGACGAGCTACAATTTTTATGGACCATGGAAGTCCTAGGAAAGGTAGGAGCACTTAAGTTGGGAATTGATGATCTTCTCTTTTGGTATGATCGCCTCTCACTTAGTCCATTGCCTCACTTTATGATTTCATCTCTAAAGTCTTCACAATCATAATGGGCCTCGTTGTTTTGCATGGCGGCTGTTGGCTGTTGTAGCTGTTCCTGCCTTCTTTCAAATGTTGTCATTCTAAACTCTCTTTTCTTGCATGTCTACCTAATCTGTCAGAACATGCTTATTTCTATCTTAAAAGTATGTTCCTTGACTGTCCAAAGTTCCTAGCATAAGCCTGCAACAAGTTAGTAGTCCCTTTGTCCATTTATCATATCGCTAATTTACTGTTTGTAACCTTATTTGAGCGGTCGACTAGGTTAGCTGGCATACATTTCAGTCTAATACAGTTTTCCTTTTTGTTCTCTGAAAGATCTGGAACTAATGTGAACTGAAATTATGGTCTATTTCTTACCTTAGAACAAAAATGGTGGATGCTTTTACTTCCAGACTCGTGGATATTCATTCCAAGATGCTAGAAAATGGCAAGAGAGAGGTAAGTTTGTAGTGAAGAGGCAGTACATGTTGGTTTCATAGCATAGGATATGCCAGTTTGTCCTATTAATTTTTCTATTTTCTGAATATCCGAAGCAAAGCTTGTTAATTACTGTACATACACACACACACAATATATATGTATGTATGTATGTATGTACATACATACATACATACATATACATTCACACATATCAAATGGATGACGTTTTTCATCGGGACAAGATACTAATCGCTCTTGTTTTCCAATCATTGACTAGGAAATACGATTGGGATTACATCGCTCTGATTATATGCTTGATGAACAAACCAAGTTACTTCTCCAGATAGAGATCAACACAATTTCAGCTTCATTTCCCGGCCTCAGTTCTCTTGTCAGCAAGCTTCACAGGTTAAGTATGAGTATTAGCTGTATCATATTTGCTTCTTATTGTTATTGTCGTTGGGTGAACTTGTTTATCCTTTCTTTTGTTTAATTTGAAGATCCTGCATCTAAAGGCCAGGCGTCATCATTATGGTTTAAACTTGTTTAGTTCGTTATTTACCCTAGGTTAAGACCTTGTATACAGAATGAAGCAGCCGCAATGTTAGTTTCGCTGAGATTTCTAAGTTAGCAGTGTAGCAGCCAAAAAATATAAATTACTAAAATGTTTTTTCGTGCAGGCTTTGGCTATTAGTAGAGATCTTGAATGACCCAAAAATGATAAACAAAACCTTGATTTAACCTCTACTTGTGAGAATAGTGGATAAATAAGAGTAAATCCACAGTGATACTAAGGCTGAGTTATGCTAATTTTTAATCAATTCTTGATTTAAACCAACGAAATTTAAGTTTGGTTAAGAAACAAAAATGAACTACAATAAGATTGTGAAAAGATGAGGAGAAATCTAGGGTTTTCAATCACTTTCTTTGCATGACTAGGTATATATAGTTCTGGTTCCCTATTCAGATTAATATGATTATTGGTAGGGTTCGCTATCCCTATTAATAATCATCAATCGGCATAGGTTATCACATAGCACGAATTGTCTAACCAGTACGACCTGCATCGATGCACAGATCGTCTAATAGCACGACTTGTCTTATAGGTATAACCTATCTCAATCATCCAAATTGCAAACCCAAGAAAATCATTGCATGACACGTATTTGACTCTAGAATACAAACACAAAGTGGATAGAAAATATTGTAATCAATTTCATAGTCTGGAAAAGGGTTCTTGTCATTTAATCCAATCTGAATAGAAAACATAGAAAATCTACAAAACAAAGTTACTTGGGAGGAAGCTTCATCTCCACCCTGGACAGGGTGTTTAGCCGCTCGTGGAGGGGATCTTCAAGCTCTCGGTAATGGGAGTCATGGAGATCTCTTCTTGCTCTTCCCTCTCTGTAGACCTCTCACAATTGTTCAGAACCCTAACATCAAATTAGGGTTGCCCTTTTACAGTTAAAAGCCCCCAACATACGTCTGGAATTTGAAAATGTATCAAAACACATCGAATTAGGGTTGGCGGTATCTCAATATGTATTCCTCCTCTTTTCCTACCATTGTTGGTACCTAGAAGTATTTTTTGTCCTCAGTAGGTCATGAGATTATCAACTTCTTCTTGTTATCTAGTTCTCTGTTGCATATTTTTTGGCTGTCTTCTTGTGCTCTGATGCATCATCCACCGAAGCAGGAAACACCAGATCTTGTTTTAATTGTAGCTGGTCATTTTGCAGGAGCTTATTGAATCGGTACAAGGAGCAGCTTGGGTTAGATTCTGGAAGGATTCCTGTAAACACTGCCGTGAATGGATTTGCAGAGGCATTGGCTAAAGCATGGGAGGAATACAGTAATCCAAGGTTGAATTTCGACTTACCGGACTTCTTTTCTGTAATGCATTTTACTAATATCAAGGTGTGACTGACATGAAGTGTGTGTTTACAGGGCTGTAGTTATGTTTGTGGTTCAAACTGAAGAACGCAATATTTATGACCAGCATTGGCTTTCTACTGTACTGAAGGAAAGATATCCTTTCTAATAGTTATTATATGAGATCTTAGCCCCATAATTAATTTAGTTTTCTTTTCTTTTCTTTTTTAGGAATAAAATCCCACTTGGGCTCTGTTAGGTTCCGTATGAAATATTTTACTATGAAAAAATGTTTACCATGTGAAATTTTTTACATGAAAATGTTTTTTTACACAATTATCGTTGTCCACGTTTGGCTTAGAAAATCTTTTCCAAAAAGTTAAAGTATCACTGGTCTGTTGTTGCTTTTTTGCACGTTGACATACCGGAAAAAGTAAAGTTAACTGGAGGAGCAAAGTCCAAAAGATGACGTAGGAGAAGGGCAGGTCACTTTACCTTGATTTATTGAAACTTATTCATATATAATTTGTTACGTATGTAGCATACAGCCAATGAGCCAAACATTGAGGAATGGTTAAAACATTGTACATCAAAACAAACAGAGCCGTAAGAAAAGATTTCCTTTCTTTTTCTTACTTGAATCTTCTATATGATGAGCTATAAAGCACCGACACTTCTAGAGGTCGCCGTATCAAAGTGTCGGACACGGCGGGACACGTACGTGGCGTGTCCCCAAATTTTTTTTAAATTTTTTGTAGGGGACACGGCAGGGACATGTAGGGGACACGGCAGGGGTCAAACTGTAATTTTTTTAAAAAGTTTTTGGGATCAGTCTGTAATTTTTAAAATTTTTTGGGGTCAAACTGTAATTATTAATCTTTAAAGTTTTAATCTTTTTAATTTTAACAAAACTGTAAATGTACAGTTTTTGTGAAAAACTGCTCGGATCAAGGTCTTCCCGGTATTTTTTTTTTGATGATTTCTCGCGGGGGCCCTTAAAGACACGTTTTAAACACATTGGACGGTTCGGATTTTGTAAATATAATTTTGATCCCTGACTGGAAGCTAGCCGTATATATATATACTAGCGAATGACCCGTGCCTGAAGGCACTCCACCGAACGAAATTCGAGTATAAAATACTTGAATGACATTCCGAAACCCATTCGTAGAAGGTTTCCAAAAAAAAAGGAAGAATATAATAGAGCATCGCAACTAAACGTAATATGATGAAAATTACAGATTGACATTCACAAAAAAATAAAAAATACAACAAACCAGCTAACGTGATAATTGCTCACGGTGGAAATATGGAAAAAGAT
>JAXBDA010007885.1:0-16332 GCA_036023075.1 Gaultheria prostrata
AGACTTCATTTTTAATATCAAAAGAAAAAAAAATAGAACTTCATTTTTGTAAAAGAACTCCAGTCTGTTTTTTTCCCCTTCTTCTCTGTTTCTTCTATCTTTGTTTCTTCTCTTTCTTTCTTTTTTTTTAAATCAGATTTCATTTTTTCATATTAAAAAAAAAAAAAAACTTCGTTTTTGTTGAAATGTTATGTTGTATGACATTTGAATATTTTATAAGTGTTTTCTTGTGTTGAAAATATTACCTATATTAGAATTCTACTTGTTCTAAAAAATTGCGCCTCGCTTTCAAGAGGCGCACGCCTCGCCTTGCGCCTCGCGCTTAAAGCTCTAGGGGACCATGGCGCCTCGATGCGCCTATCGCCATTTAAAACACTGAGTTAGGAGGATTATTTTGGGAGATTTGAATGATGAGTGATGCCTAGTATGTGTTTAAGTTACTTGTTTACTATAGTATACTTGTGTGGAAGCTTGGAGTCGAGGTGAGTGACTAATATCCAAGTTATACGGTCTCATACATGTTTCACTCGTCAAATACAATAGATATGTTTTCTTTACATGATTTGCAAATGATATGAACTCCAAGGATTTTTTAAATCCATAGTGCTAAAAGGCTAGCAAGATGTGAATTGATATGATATGGGATAGTTAATTAGATGTCTAAGCTTATCCACGCAAGGGACGTCTGAGGATATGAAATGACACGAATATGTGGGATGTGCATTATAAATCCATGTTCATTTAAATATGAAAAGCTATGGGTTATTCCTTTGGAATGTTTTTTATAATGTCCATGAAAAACGTGTGGCTTATGTATCAGTCATTCATATGAGCTTCGGCTTATGAAAATGTTCCACCTCTCAGGTATTGATCAGGTATTGAAGAATAGGTTGATGTGGTTTCCTTTGCTATGGACTTGAGGCATATGTGAGGACCTGCATCTATGTTAGTGTGTAGGAAGGGTTGTATTCTAGTTACTCTTTTGACGTCCTTGTAAAGGCTAGAGACATTTGCAAAGTATTAAACTATGCATAGCTCCTTGTATAAATTTATGCTATCATTATATTGGGCAACATGGGATATGCTTCCGTTGGTTATGTACTCTTGTCCCTTAAAATTATATTACAAGTATGAAATGGCCTTGGTGATGCTTTTGCCGGTGCTTTGTTATGACTAAGAGTCTAAGACCTATGGGGACGGGTTAGGGTCGTGATAGACATTGTTGAGTTGCATTTGTGTGTGAATCTCAACTTTTACCAAATAATGACTCCTAAAAGTGGCAAGGTTGAGTATGCATTTTATTTGGGCATCTGATGTGTTATCCCTTGAAAGTGCTAGATTTTTCTTTATTTGTCAGTTATTATGTAATGTGCAGCGGGATAGAAGACACATCTCATTTGTCTCTTTGTTCTGCATCTGTAGGTTTTGAACCTTGGGTTCCAACTTTCAATGGCAGACTCGAGTGAACCTCAACAACAGTCTGAAGGAGGTCTGGTGTTATTTTTAGCTTGTCTACCTCGTGGGCCATTTTTCTTTTTGCTCGTTTCAACCAGTACTTACTCAATCTGTATTTTACAGTCTGCAATTTCTTCAGAAAGCCATCAAAGAATAAGAACATCAGAAAGCGGACATCAGGTGAAGATGACAATGAAGATGAAGATTCTAAAGCTGAGAGTTCGCTGATACCTAACAAGAAAAAGCCTCCACGGCCTGATAATAAGCTTCATTTCTCCACTGGAGCCTCGAAACACTCAATGTCCTCTGAGTCAAATGTGGAGTCCAGCGCTCCAATCTTTCAGTTTGAGTCCTCAAAGGAAATTCAAGTTCAAGACGATAGCAGGGCAACTGCGACTCTGGAAACTGAGACGGACTTCTCAAAAGATGCTCGAGCGATTCGAGAGAGAGTACTTAAGCAAGCAGAGGCTGCTTTGAAGGGGAAACGCAAGAATCCTGAAGGTGAAAAGCTGTATAAAGGAATTCATGGGTATACTGATTATAAAGCTGGGTTCCGTAGAGAGCAGACCGTTTCTTCGGAGAAAGCCGGTGGATCACATGGACCGCTTAGGGCTTCTGCTCACATACGAGTTTCTGCAAGGTTTGACTACCAACCAGACATTTGTAAGGATTATAAAGAGACTGGTTACTGTGGGTACGGAGATTCTTGTAAGTTCATGCATGATCGAGGTGATTATAAGTCGGGATGGCAGATGGAAAAGGAGTGGGAGGAAGCTGAAAAAGTAAGAAAGAGAAATTTGGCTCTGGGAGGGGATGACATGGATGAGGGGGTTGCTGACCAGAGTGATGAAGATGATGATGATTCGTTGCCATTTGCTTGTTTTATATGTAGGCAGCCTTTTGTTGATCCTGTTGTAACCCGGTGCAAGCACTACTTCTGTGAGCATTGCGCATTGAAGGTAGCAAACCCTCTTATGCTTTTCTTTTTCAGTCATGATCCTGTTAGTGCTCTAGTGTTCTTTGTCTCTTGGCTTTCTTATCAGATCTTCAAACGCTGGTACTGGTTTTGTGATTAGAAGATAGATAGAATATAATTTGAAAAAGCAATCACAGGAGGTTGAAAAATGACGAAACAAACTTACAGTTTGGGGGTTGGGAGAAGAAAGTCCCCTTTAATGGATTCAAATGTAGAGAAATACACACAAAGATGACTTCCTAGAAGTCTACTTGGGTAAAACATATTTGTGGTGTTACTATCCTGGATGAATATTTTTAGAATTGGCAACATAAATAAGACAAAACTATCATTCACAGGAGGTTGAAAAATGACGAAACAAACTTAAAGTTTGGGGGGTTGGGAGAAGAAAGTCCCCTTTAATGGATTCGAATGTAGAGAAATACACACAAAGATGACTTCCTAGAAGTCTACTTGGGTGAAACATATTTGTGGTGTTACTATCCTGGATGAATATTTTTAGAATTGGCAACATAAATAAGACAAAACTATCACAACCACTACTTAAAATTTATGAAATGATTCCCTACGTATCGACATGATATAATGGAAACTGGTTCCCTGAATTTCCTTCAAACAGGGGGGGGGGGGGGAAGAGGTGGTGATGCATTTTGATGGGTTGGCCCACTTCAGGGGTTTAAGGTATGGTTGCGGGGAGGGAAGGGTTAATAGTTTGGTTGAGATTAGTTCTTTGGTGATGCCTTATTATGAGGTAATACGAATCTCCAATGTGGTGGGAAGGTTAGCATCTAGAATCATGTTAATGCTATCTTTGTTTCATTGATGAGTTTAGGAAACTTACAAAGAGAAGAATCTCAGTCTTTAGTCCAGAGATATTATTGGTGAGCTAGTGGGAACACGGTGAAAGAGATGTCCAAAGATAAAGGTTGAGATGAGGTTCAGATAGTTATGCATGGTGTGTGTCTTTTTGTTGCTTACATATAACAATTTGTCGTTTGTGTGTGTGTGTATGGGTCATAGGTTTATCTTTGCAATTATTCTTCTTTCCCTTTCCCTAATTGTTCTAGGTAGGCCTGTCAATGGATCGGATTGGATCCGAATCCAATAGAATCCGAACTCAGTATATCCGATGTTAACAATCCGAATCCGGAAAATCGGATATCCTATCCGAAAATCCGAATCCGATCCGAATTGTTTTACTTAGAGAGAGAGAGAGAGAGAGAGAGAGTCTCTCTCTGATGGCATGTCTCTCCCTTTACTTCCTTCGATCAAATTCTGCATTTCGTCTCTTTTCAAATCTCCAGCACTTTCTCTGTCCTCACAATCTCTCTATTCGAAGTTTGTATTTGTGTCAAATGGTGTTTACATAATTACATTATACGTATATATATATATATATATATATATATATATATATATATATGAAAATGTCATTGATGTCCAAGCACAAATTCTTTTTCATTCCTGTTTGAATCAATTGCAAAACAAAAATGGGCAATGAAATAGCTTTCTTTTCTGCATCCATGTGTCCATGTCTCTTACCTCGTTCGATCACATTATTCGCAATCGAAAAATGCGGCAGCACCATAAACGCTCTGTTTATAATTTTTCTTGAAATCACATGAAGATGGAGAGATAGAAAGAGGGAAGTAAAGTCAATATATGTTAGATTTTGTTTTTTGTGTTTTTAAATTCGGATTCGGATTATTACCGGATTAAATCCGATATATCCGAATCCGATCCGTTAAGTTATCGGATTATCGGATTCGGATTTTTTGGATTATCGGATTTGAATTAACGGATTTGGATCGTATTTTTTTGGATCGGATCCGGATTGAATCTGGTCCGTTGACAGGCCTAGTTTCAGGGTGTTGTTCCCTCTGCACCTTATCTATTTGTTGACAATCAAAATGGATGTGTAGGAGTTAAAATCTTAGGGCTTTACTTGTCAAATGTTTATTTTGTGACCCTTTATTCATTGATAGAGAAGAAATTTTCATGGGAAGCTTATACTTATTACTTAGCGTGAATGAATAAATTCAGTGTTATTTTTTATCTACAATCATGGTTGACCAATAGCTATGTTTGGGAATACTTTTCTGAATAGACAACAAATTCGATAGCAGATTTAGGGATTCAAATTTCTCCATTTGAAATTTCCAAGGCATCTTATGAATCCTTCCTCTACTCTTGTTGGGAGCAGATATCAATGTAATAAACCTGAAGCGTAGGGCTATGTAGTCGATTGCAAGTATAACTCGGTACATCCAACGTCGATCCATAGGAAATGGTTTTATGGAGTGAGAAAGCCTTACCGAACTAAGTGGTGGTTTGTAGCTATCGGTAGCCAACCCTTGTTGTGTTTGATTTGTGGTGATTAAAGACTACGAATTCCAATCAGTTTTTACTACTTAATGGTGCTTGGATTGAAAGAATTCGTTTGGAAGTTTATCGAACACAAAGGGTGGTGCAGCAAGATGCCCAGATCTGATGGTAATCCAAATTCTAACAGTATTCTCCCTTCTTAGGGGATTTCCGGCAGCAAGAACAAAGAGATTAGAGAGTGATAATAGTAAGATTCGATGACGGAACAAGGATAGATGGGTTTCTAGGGCAAAGATGCTCAAGAAGAACCACCATGTTATATTTCCTGGAAAAGATCAACAAAAAACTGCATACAGGGAACTCATAGAAGAGTATTTATACTAGGGTTATAGTAGCCCTAGCATCCTAGCCCTTGATTACAAAACAACCCTTCAATCCTACCCTTCCAAGATAATTAAAAGTCACATGACAGTCACACAACTATTTAAAAAAGACTAGGAGCTTAACTTGTGTCTATAGGACTCAACATAAAACAACCCAAAACCTAAAAAGATAAACTGAAGATACGTCTAACCAAGACTCAAATAAAGTGAACTAGTGGGCCCGCTTGGCCTTGGTAAGCGTGATGTATGCTCTTGCATCAAAGGGTGACATCGATCTAAGTATTACGCGCGGCAGTGTTATTGTTGACACGTAAACAACCCTAGCTAAGACCGAAAAGGTGCGAACTTGAATCAATCCCAAACAAACAATGGAAAACAGGTGTGAGAATTCTTGGATCATCCAAGTTATAGGATATGTTCACCCTAGGCCGAGCCTATAACGACTACTCTTCCATAAATACTAAGGAGAGATAAGGAACTTAGAACTATGTGAAACATGATAAAATGCATAAATTCAAATAGAAAGCACACTAATCTTGAATTAAAATGGTTAAAACTTGGAACTTTACAAAATAAGGAATTTTAAACGGAATCAAAATGAGAGATAGAAAACTACGAACTTAGGCTAGAGTTCGATCTTTACAACTTAAAAGAAATTGCAATGAAAAACAAGTAACTTGCACGGGATCTTGGATGGAAATTGCAAGAACTTAGGCTAAAACTAGGAGAGAGGAGAGAGCTAAGAGTTGCAACGTTGATATGAATCCCCAATATAATTATAGGGGAAGGCAAAATATCAAGCCTACCACCCTATTAAAGGAGTAAAAAATGATGTTCTAACAGGGGTGTATGGGTACAAGATCTGGCTGTACAGGTACAGCTGCTTGCAGTTGTTTGTGTTTTGTATTCCTGTACTGGTACAGAAGAACGTGTACGGGTACAGGAGCTTGCAGCACTTTGGCTCTTTCACTCTATTTCGACTCTTGAACCTTCTGTATTCACTTCGGCCCTTCTCCTAAAGCACTCCGAAGGCATGGCAAGGGTCCCCCATGATTCCTCAGGACATCAGCTTTCCTCGGGAGCTAGACACGCTCTCGGATATGCCTTTAAAACATCAAATTACCTGAAATCAATGGAAAACAACCCTTTTGTGCAATATCACATAAACACATAGATGCATGTAAATACAACGTAACAGAGGACTTTAAGCCCCAATTTTATATACATTATTGTGTGCTTATCATAGGAGTTTCATGTCTTTGGGCTAATGGAGTTAATTCCTCTTTTAATTAATTGAATTCTATTCTCACTTGTCACTTGAATAGAAGTAATAGATACTAGGCAGGCAGGAAGAATCGATGTTTCTCTTGTTTATCATCCATAAAATTAAATAGGTTTTGGTGAAAGTGTGCCTTTGTCTTTTCTTGTAAGTTTAAGTGAAGGATAGTGGAAAATAAGTCATTTGGACGATCAAGTTATTCTGTCATTTTCTTTCCTTTTTTCTTTAATTTTGACACCCATCTGGCAGAAGTTATCCTTGAGAGCCGTACAAAGGATTTTTTTTTTTATATGACGATGAACTCGTGAAACCCTCGGTTTATATACACCACAGCCCGGACAAAGCCAGACCTAGGAGAACCATGAGTGCCCCAAGGTGTCGAACACACGGTTTAGAAGAGATTGTAATTTGTATGTAGTGCTTAGAGATTTACAACCCTCTGTGCGATTCCATATTGTATGTATTGTCGTTAGCTCTTTTCCTTTGCGTAACTTATGGTTGAGCATGATTATAAGAAACATAAAGCGTTGTAAATATTTGAAGTCTCTAAGCCTTTCAAATGTATTAGGGTTGTTGCCATGTTGCATGTGTTTCTTCACATTTTAAGATTTTAATTCACTTCCTTTGTCTCACAGCATCATGCCAAGAACAAAAAGTGCTTTGTTTGCAACAAAAAAACCGATGGCTTATTCAATGCTGCTCACGAGATAAAGAAAAAGATGGCTGCCGAGGGTAAATAACGTGGCTGACTGTAGTATTCGTGTTTGGCTTTGGTTTGTAGCTTAATGTAAGTTGAGCCTTCCTTTCCTCAACCGACTTATTGTTTACACTGTAACCTTTTCACCAGATGTTCCTGGTACTTTAGTTTCAGATGAACATTGAAATGCTTACATCCGCCGCTGAGCTAAGTGTAATCTAAATTTCTTATCTTTACAATGATTAGGATTTTGGACAGATTCAAGTATGTGAGTAGGTTCTTGAAGTTCTTCCTTTTTCCGTTTCTGGTGTATTCAAGTCATGTTTCTGTTCTTTTCTGTTGTCCCTTTGGTCAGGAAAAATGTTTTCCCCACTGTATCTGGCCCGCAGTAGTTGGATGCCTTCATGCTTTTATGCATTGTTATTAGTCGATATTGATCATGCTGTCATTGGGGATTTTCGACCCTTTAAGTTTTGTGGAGGAAAATCGAGATTTTTCAATTCGATGCATGAATTTACAACATCCTTATAACCCAAAACCAATGGCCTCAAACTCTTCACATTTTAAAAGCCTCAGCAATTTTTGGGTTGAAATTAGAACTTGTTGATGTGTACTTCACGGAATATGTTCTTTCCTGAGAGGAACCAGATCTCCAGGTAGGGCTACGATACAGTTCCTAACTGTATGCGTTTCATTGTCTTTTAGGAAGTTAGTTTGAGACATAAATGACAACATAGGCCATGAATTGGAACACTAGTACATTCTTCCAACTTGGAAAACATCTTTTGAGTGTAGCTTGTACAAGTATATACACATTTTATTAGAGATTTGATCGACTGTACCTTGATAAATTGGTGAACAACATAGAAATACAATCACATACTGAGATATTTAGGCAAAATGTACACCGAGTCTTTGGAAAATTTACCCCCAACTCGAGTTTTTATGGACATAGTAACTCTATAGATTCTGTGGTAGCAAGTCTTTTAGACGCCAGTCATCACCTCCTGTTTTACCACCCTGTTTTCCTCTAGATTATGTTCATGGTTCCATGCATGTGGATATTCTGTAGTCAATAGTGGCCACAAGAGACTTTCCTGCTTGCTCCCCTTCCTCACAACCTGCCTTGTGTGTTGCCTAATAACCCCATTTACTGCTTTCAGATAGTTGCTTGAATCGTGGTCTCTGAGGATTGTACCTTCTGAGCCGTAGGCGGTAGGTTTGCTTAAGGTTTCCAGTGGGTGGGGAGAATTGAGAAAGGTTTTGATGGCGTTTTGGGTGAAGTTTGATCGGGTATTTTCGACGGCATAGAAGGCACTCCCTGGAGGGAGTAAAGGGTGAGGAGGAGAGGACTTTTCATCTGGTTGGAGAATGAATATTTTACCCATCGGAGAGTACAGCAATTTCTGCAGAAAAAGTTATGAAAAAGGGTTATATTGCTGAATGAAGATTCTAAAACGTTCTAACTTAGATATAAGCGTTTTGGGGGGCAGTTTCAGCACTGAAAATTTATAATGCTGTTGCCTATATTAAAAAAAATGGTTTCTACCTATTTTAGGTGGAGGTTCGAATGTGCCAGTCTTTGATGCCTAGTAAAAAGTTATTGCCAAAATAACTGGATTTAAACATCAAAAGCTCAACAAGAGTTCTGAAATGTGGAAATTAAGAGTTGTGCGAGGATAAGAGTTGTGTGAGGATATCTTACCTTCTTATTGAGGCATGGGTGGGATTGAAAAGTGCCACACAAGCGCTTGAGGAGTTGGGCGACACCGTTGGGGTAGTTGCACGCAAATGCTCTTGGGACGATATCTCTATGCATCATCACAAAGTGAACACAGTCCTCATCCAACCCCAACTCATCAAGAATCCTTTGGCCTCCACAGAATATAAATGGTGATCCGAAGGTGACAACTGGCCGCAGAGCAGAGGGCTTTACTATCTTCCTTGTCAAGAGCATCAAGTTCACCAATAGCGAAAGACTACCGCCAAGAGAATGACCCGTGAACTGAAGCTTTGCACGTTCCCCAAATTTATGTATGTGCTCCATGATTTCTGGCATAAATTGCTCGTATATTCCCTTTGCTGCTTCATAAATTCCTCTATGGACAAGCACATCTGTCCCCTGCAAGAAAGAATGTTTTTTTTTTAATTCTTCTGGCTTTTTCTCAAGGTTTTTGTCTTTATCGGGTGAAAGAACTCTGAGACAAGTGTTGGGAGTTTTACGCTTATGCTTACCTCAAATTTAGTTGGTTCAAAGAAGAGATTTGCGTGCCATGATGCGACAGAGTCTGATCCCTGCAATTTGTCAAAAACTACTGTATATGAGTTCATTTAGATGGATTTAAGCGGGCTATTACTGAAACTGACACACACACACACTGGTCAACTACCTGGATAATGAATTGACGAGTATATGTGTTCGGATCATCACAAATAAACCATTCACAGGGTGATGAATGAAGTGATTGGAGGTCCTTAGCCGCCTCCTGTTTATCTTTCTCACCTGCAGCTACCACTGCAGTCATAGTCGACGCTGCCACATAAGCAGCCACCTCCGATTTGTACACTCGAGGTGAACAATTCCCTCCCTCCTCTTTTTGGTACGCTTCGTTGCCATATATATCCATGTCATCTCCTCCTTGTTTGTTTTCGTAGCCAAGGGGTAAAGGCCCGTCAGAGCGAGATTGGACATAAGATGCAGCTGAAGCAGCAATCTCATATGCAACGGCTGGGCAATTTGGACATTTTGTAGATCTCACAGCCTTTTCTCCATCGGACACAATAGGAGCTGCGGAAGCAACAGGTTCGTGAATCGTGTCTTGATCAAGTTTGGCTTTTAGTGCTGCTGCCTTTGATTTCTTCTCCAAGGAAGATGTTACGAAGTGGAGGCCATACTGTCTTCTTAAATCCTTGGCCTACATGTTAGCTAGATCAAATTAGTTACGTTTACTGGATCAAAAACTCAAGCCAAATTGTCTAGAAAGTGGTCATTCCAAGAGTATTCTTGTTACGGCCTTAGGGGCATGAAAAGTAGATTTATAATTCTGTAGTAGACAAGACCATAGGAGGATTTTCATTTATTAGGCTTCAGAATAAACATACACAGTAGTTCCCATGCTATATTTTCATTTGGAAGAGGGAATTAGTCTTCTAATAAATACAGCAAGAATATGGTAGGTTACCATGATACCCACCTCGTTCTTCTTGTAGCCAATTCTCCTAATCGGTCTTTTATATAGGGATGGAGAAACTAACATGCTAGGTTATTGTGGTTGTTGGAACACGTGTGAATGATTTGAGCCCCACGTCGGATGTTTAGAAAGGCCTGGACTTTCAATTCTAAGGGCCCAAAGCGATGTTGTGTGGACCTCGGATTGAGAGTAAACTAGATTCAAATTAGATTTTTTTTTTTTTGGAGAAAACTAATTCAGAACAGAATATTTGGGAATTATTAGTAAATGAAAGGTGTTCTGATTTGAACTTGAAGAACTAAAAAGTGGCACCGTATCATTCTGTTTGTGTAGGATTACTCTAATGAAAGAACGTACCTCAATTTCAGGTATCGCATATGCCAAGTTGCAAAGCGAGGCTAGCTGAGAGAAACGCCTAGCATCAGACCAAGGAACTTGAACCAGCAACCTCGAGAATGACTCGGAATCAATTATCGAGTTCCCCTCGTCCTCTTCATCGCCATAGTCCACTTCACAGCCACCCTCATGATCTTCATCACAATCTTGATCTCCATCACTGTTCACATCATCTTTCTGTTGCCTCTCTCTCCAATGACTCCGAATCTCCACTAGCCTTTCAATCCAATTCACTCTCTTCTTCATCTCCGTTTCGTCTTCATCGTCGTCTTCATCATCGCTCTCCAACAAGTTATCCTCCGTCTTCTCATCACTCGTGGTCTCCGCCATGTCCATCTCCTTACTTGTGTCCGGATCAAAGAGAAACGATCGGAGAGAGTTTGGGAAAATTGGTCCCGCTAACTTGAAGTTGAAGAACCCCATCGATTGGCTGCTTTTCAGCCGCGGTTCGGTTGTTGAGGCTCGAGTGCGGTTGATGGAGTGGACGATGTGGTTGTCGGAATACGACCTTTTGATGGTGTGGACGATGTGGTTGTCGGAACACGACCTTTTTATTCTGGCTCGGACACACAAGTCCATGCCAGAAAACGTCCGGCGAAGGCTATGGTGTTCTTGTAGTGTATCCTTTGCCACTGTGGGAAGTGGAGAGGTAGTGATAGAAATTGAAGTGCAGTCCATGACTAATTCTTTTCACTTTGAAATGCCTGCAAGTTAACAATTTCGTTAGTGAGAGGCTCTCTCTCTCTCTCTCTCTGGAATTGAAAATGAATTCGTGCACATTGTTTACAACGATAACATAAATGTTGATAGCAGTTTACAGCGGAACAAACAAAATCTTGTTGAATTGACCAAGTTATCCACGTATTACATGCTCATAACTGCATACAGCTGAGGGTATAACTGTGATTTCATCTATTTCAGGGGACTAACCACCTTTGTGCCAATAAATGCGGCAATTAAAAGCACACGGCAGCTAATAATACCGACATACTAGATCATACCTAAAACTTTGACCTTAAACTGGAGTATCATTAATGGATGTCTGAATCGGGGTTGGTGTTTATATTCTTGTTAAAACAAAAAACTTGTTCACGTTATAAGAAAAAACTCCGAATTTTTTTTCCGTAAAATTAAACTGACTTGGTTAGATAAACGCGCGTTAGCTGCGGGGATCCGAATGATCCTCACACGTCATGATTTACTAGTAAATCATATCATATCCAACGAGCTATGGAATGGCTGGCCCAATTCAATAATTAAAGAAATGCCATGAAAAAATCTGTCGTGATTGCATGTAGTAAAAAAAGGTGTCATTGACAAAATCGAGCTTGATTTGGAAGTCGTAGACACGATTTGAATAATCAGTTAATTAGATAAGTACGGAATCGGTGGTGCAGTCTCCTAATGGCAGGTGCTTGCCCATTTCATTTTCTAATCATCTCCGGCATATTCCTCAAACTTCAACTATTCAAAAGATCTAAATGTTTTTATAATTTTTAAATACTCCAGGTCATGAACCTCTCAAATACCATGTCACCCTTCAAATGCCAAACTATAGGACTATTTATTGCGTAAAATATTCACTTTTTTTTTTTTTTTTGTTTATTGTGCTTTTAACTTTTTATGTTCTAAGTGGTTATTATTTTCTATTGGAAAAATATTATTTGGAGGGTCAAGGTTAAAAGGATCAATAAGAGTGCACCGTTAGAAAGTCACCTTTCAAATTATACTCTGACGTAGGAAAGTAACACTTTTGGTATTAAAAATTGAAAGATTTGCCAAAGATGTGTTGAATTTTTTTGTTTTCTTGTTAAAATATGGATGGTATATTCACCTCGTTCATTTATTTTTTAAGAACAAATATGACGGACCTATCGGATCAAAAAAAATTATGACGGACCTATGATTAGACCCAGCTGAGCAGAGACAACCAAGTAAAAGTGGGAGTGTCCTTAACATAATTGAGGCCCCGTTCCACTAACTCAAAAAGCTAAAAGACAGTTTATTGCGCTTTTTGAGACATGTCATCTTCTCACAATACATCACATAAAAAATCACAAAAAGCCAACGCGTGTTACGAGCTCTCACATAAAAAAGCCAAAAGCAAAAAAAAACCAAGTTAGTGGCACACCCCTGAGGGTTTACCTCATCATAAAATTTAGCCCTCGCTTCGGTAGCTGGTTCCCGATCCAAATGGATAACCCGAAAGTTGTGGATTATTTTTCCAACCGAGGGCTCCGGTTGAGGGTTTGTAGCCCTTTATGGGCAGATTGAGTTTTTTATTTTTTATTTTTAAAAAGGACTTATTTCCCCTTCCAATTTCATTTTTGAGTGATTTTTGTTTAAATTCTTTTTAAATTTCATACCTTTTAATTCGTCTTGTCCTCTGGATCTGGGAAATTAGGAAAAATAGAGATCAAATTTGAAAAATTGGCCAAAGAAATGTTCTGTTTGTATAATCTTAATGATTTAGTTTTGTTTGCGACCCATATTCTTCCATTTTCAAGTCTATATCTTCATATTTTTTAGAGAAATCAAGCTCCAACACAACACATGCTCTATTTACTCAAACATTTGAGAGGATGCAATTTGATAAGTATGAGACAAGAAAATAGAGAATACTCCAAATTTAATTTTTGAATATATAAAAAGAGTTAAATAAGAAGTAAATTAAATAGACAAGGATTGGAGGAGAAGTGAAAGTACGATGATGAAAATATCCAGAGACCCAAATCAATTTCCGTACTCATTACCATGCTTCTTCATTCATGGTCCAGAGCATATCAGTAATAAGTACAATTTCACCATTTAATAAGAGTGTCAAAATATTACTTCACCATTGAAGAGTATAAAAAAAAAGGGGTTTTGGAATATTCTTTTATTCAGAAAAACAAGAGCAAGTTATTTCTGCCGGTGGTGGAAACAAATATTTCCTCCAAATCAATCACAGCGGTCCTTGTGATTGTGTACTATTACACTGGACCGCTGTGATTGATTTGGAGGAAACATTTATTTCCGCCGGCGGTGGAAATAATGTTTTCTCAAAACTCAATACTTCTATATTTTTCAAGAAACACATTTCAAATCTCAAATATTCGCCCCTTTCCTCCAAATTCGAATCAGTATATTCCAAAAATATTCAATAGTGGGCTTATTTTAAAGGTAAAAATTCTGTAACAAAAAAGAAATGTACAGAGACTCAATTGATGAATAAAATGGAATTCGGAAAAAGGTGAACATGCAGCGAAATTGAGGAGATCTCCATAATTTTTCGGACACTTCATAGCGTTCAATTTCTTCCAAATTTTTAAAGAAATAGAGATATAGAGTAGGGGTACGTTGAAGATGCCCTAATAAAAAAGAAAAAGAAAAAGAAGAGAATGTCAAACAATGGACCTGAAAATTAAACAACAGAATGTGATGTAACAACAGATTGCGACGTTCATACACGAATAAGCCCAGCGTAATCCTGTACGAATTAGTTTGGAATAGCAAATTCTTATGTAACCTTTGAAGAAAAAATGAGAAACACAAAACAAATTAACAATTAATATCTATAAACAAGAGATTCTAATATATATATAATGTCTTAAATGAATCAATATTATAGGCCAAAACACGAGAGTTGGTGTCTTACAGTTCCCTAATGCGGAGTTGTTAGATTAGATTACGAGCATAGTTTTTTTTTTGTTTCATATGTAGCTTTTTCCGTGTCAGTGGACAATTGAAAATTGAACTGAAATTTCATTTCTACATTTTGAATCTGAATCTGTACGTACAGATTCAAAAAAATGTAGAAAGGAAACTTCATGATCGGTGGAAAGAATGACAAATTAACTGCAATCAAATTAATCACAATATATACCTGGAAAATATGTAATTACTCAACGTCGACGTTGATCACGTTCAATTTGATCATTAATGTCCACTGGATTGCTTCGGTGAAGATCGCTTCCGAAGACGATGATCAGGCGGATCAGTGCGAGAATTCTATACGTCTCATCACATCCATATCTGGTCGGAGTTGAATCACAGAGAGAGAGAGAAACTAGCTCTGCTGCGAAAGCCCCAATCAATGGAGACGTCTCGCAGCAGGAGGAACGTATAACAGATCCACGCAGTGTAATGCACACACATAAAAGAAACAGATTTCTCAGTCTCTCTCTCTCTCTCTCTCTCTCTCTCTCTCTCTCTATATATATATATATATATCTATAAATATATGTATGTAAGTATATTCTATAATGGTTAGTCTCTCTGAGGTGGTGAGATCTGGTTCCCGGAAATGGCTTTATATATATAGTACGTATATGGTTGAAGCCTGCCTCAAGGAAATGAAAGGGAATCACAAAACCAGCATGAGGACGAGGGGGGAATCTAATCACGTGTATGTCACCTTGGAATCCATCTTTTTCACTGGACATAATTACCCCTTTTGTTTTTTGTTTTTTTTTTCTTTCATAAAATGTACTTTAGGTAGGAATAAACAGATGATTTTTGGTAGGAATAAACAAAAAGTTTTATGCATAATCACAAGACACATGGATTGGTGGCTTTAGTCATTTTGGAGAAAATCATGCACCTAAGTCACAATGATCAAATGTAGTTTTATTTATTTTGTTTTAATGATAAAAAAATCATCCCCATTACTTAACGAAAGTAAATTTCCGTGGGTAGATGAGCTAATTAAGATATTGTCCAAGAGTGTGAACTTGAAATTTGAATTTACTATTAAGGAGAAAGAAAGAAAGAAAACATGCATGCATGCATGCAAATAGTGTTTAGTTGAGAAGTGGCTCATAATACGGATCTATATATATTAGGTTATATTTGAGAGATCGATCTTAGAGGAACAAACAATATTTAAAGTTCTTCACATAATTTCAGAACATTTAATTCTTGACTCCATTTTTTTTGACAACTAGAAGTTTAGGTCAGCTTATACATGACTCGATTACAAATCTCCATTGATCCTAAGAATTTTTCTCTAGCGGAGGGTATTAATTAAACTAGTGAGCTCGGCGTGATACCCTACTTAATTGTTGTTATGTTTATTAAGAAATCGACTAGACCAAAACACGCAAAATGGGCAGAACAATCAAAGAAAAGAAAGCAAATTACACACACATAAAGATTTTTTGTGATTCCACATAGGTGTAACTAAGTAAATCTACAGTTAACATAAGCTTTCACTATGTATTGAACGAAAAATTAATAGAGTATCAATTACATCGGCTACATATATATATATATATATATAGGATGATGATTTTATAAGGGCCCTCTTACATAAGCCTTATGTAAGAGATTTGTCGTTCGAGATTGAATTTCAATGATCCGAGACAATCCAAACCGTTAGATGTGTTTAAAACATGTTTTTAAGATCTAACGCGAGGATTCGTATAAAAAAATACCCGGTAGGGCTTGATCCAATCAGTTTTTGAAAAAACGCTATGTATAACGTTTTTATCGAAAAATGCTTGGATCAAGCTCTTTCGGGTATTTTTTTTTTTTACGAATCCTCGCGGTAGACCTTAAAAACACATTCTAAACGCATCTAACGGTTCGGATTGTCGAAATTCAATCTCGAACGAAAAATCCCTTACATAAGCTATGTAAGGGAGCCCCTA
>JAXBDA010007886.1:0-10650 GCA_036023075.1 Gaultheria prostrata
TGTCAGCATACTAAACCATTTGGTTTGCTTGCATTCCACGTGCCCAACCCATGCACAATTTTCATGTGCTTCGGGTAAAAACAAATCTCAAGCTTCATGCTACTCCAAGCCAAAAGCAATATAATAAACTCACAATTGGATTGGGGCCCAACATTTCGTACATTTTTAAAATCCGGATATTACAATATATCCCCCTTTTAAAAATTTCGTCCCCGAAATTTCATTCATTCCACGCCAAATTACAACAATTAAACCAACTTCTTAATCACACATTCTCGATAATAATCACCCAAATACTGTACAATACCAGCGCCGATATGCAACAACACATTCTCATTCACCAATAAATCCGAGACGATAAAAATACCACGTCATCAATTCACCAAGCTGACCCACCATTGGGCACTTCGGGCCCATTCATTGACAACATTGGGCACCTCAGGCCGGACGATTTACACTTAATAATCATAGGCACCTCGGCCCTTACTCATCTCATAACACAACCCTGATCATCAACATCGGCACCTCGGACCAAAATCTCATATTAGATACAACGCCACTAAGGCAATATTCATAACGCCACGAAGGCTATATAAATCACGCCACTAAGGCCAAGCCATAAAGGCTATATATCACGCCACAAAGGCCACGTATATCACGCCACTAAGGCTACCCCACTAAAGTTATATATCACGTCACGAAGGCCACCCCACAAGGACTATATACAAATCGACTCCATGCCAAGCATACTGTTGCAACTAAGCACTAGTTCGCATGATATAATAATATTCTGCAACTACAAACCAGTACACCCAAAATACAAAAACTCTATTGACCAACTTAATTTTAATAGCTATCTCAGCCCGCCTTATCTGCTGAAACCTCCAGCTGGTGCCACATTAACATCCAAGTATAGTATGTGAATCAAAATGAGTGCTCAAATTACCAATACTCACTCAAAAGAATAACACCCGCAAGCATTAAACTACGAGGAAAGAATGACTGTTTACCACAACCAATCACTTCTAAATAATATAATTTCGGCCGAATCAAAGATTCAGCACCTAACACTTTTGTTTAGCAATTTCGAATATACATTTATCAACTGGGCCATAATTAGTTTCCAGCTTATAGTCAATAACCTCAGTCCCAATTATAATTAAGAACACCAAGTAGTATCATGGCATCTCGACATCTTTTTCTCCTGCCGGTGTCGCGGAGCCACATATACGCCTACCCCAATCGTTAACCCACATCATCACACCATGTTAACACACCTGATGAGTCTGCTCTAATTCAAGCCAAAAGATAAGCTAATACAAGCAATTTTCAGCATCTACGGCCACATAATTTTTGCACTAGAACACCCATTTTACCATCCATTTACTAGTTTCAGTGACCCGGAATTCATATTTTTTTTTAGCATTAACAAATGTGATGTCAACCACTACCCTTCAGTTTTCAGCAATTTCAGCACTTAAGTAATATTCATTATACTGAATATTCACATCCCAGTTCTTAAAAGTCACACTTAACACTTAATGTCAACTAATAACCACAAGCCCAAATGACCCCACACTAAAAGGAGTTAGAGCTCATCTAATCAAATTCCTAATAGCTTCATGAGGTCTTGATAATTTAAGTATTTGAGGTACCACAGTTTTTCCATATCACAAGAGAGAACTTCAGGATCAAATAAGAAGTATTAAGCCCTCACCCAAGACTAGTCCGAAAATTTACACCCCAAATCCCTTTTCCTCGCTTACCTGTTGGCCGTAGAGTCTATCTCGGTTTTTCTCTTTCTACACCCACCCTCTCGTCCCATGTAAGACCTATTTCCTAGGCTCTGATACCAACTGTAACGACTCAATCCCACAAGCACCACAAAAATAATAACATAAAATTAATCAATTAACCAAACCCACTTCCTTCCAGACTTACATAATTTTCCTTATACAATTTACCATCGCTTCCTCCCAAATTAGAGGTGCCTTCCTTTCATGTCCTTTTTCTTTGTTTTTCCTGTCTCCCGGAACTTCCTCTAGGTTCCTGTCTCTCTCATTTTCCTTGTTATTGAGATCCCTCCTTTTGTATGTTTTTGTTCCCTTTTTACACGTAAGTCCTAGAAGTCTTGCTGTCAGCATACTAAACCATTTGGTTTGCTTGCATTCCACGTGCCCAACCCATGCACAATTTTCATGTGCTTCGGGTAAAAACAAATCTCAAGCTTCATGCTACTCCAAGCCAAAAGCAATATAATAAACTCACAATTGGATTGGGGCCAACATTTCGTACATTTTTAAAATCCGGATATTACATCATATTTGTTGACAAGTATAATTAATTTAAATATTCTTACATTTATGTATCTATTTTAATGTAAAATCTAATATGATCCACTCAAAAAGGCAAATAAGTCATTTGCCAAGTTTTTACATTATCCACCAAAACCTTCCCTGTTTATCACAAATTCACCCAGACCAAATACTATTTAATCCCCTTCTATAATGTCACATCAATGTAGGTCCACACTTACTAATAATACCCCTATCTTATCCACCCTCACTAATAATACCCTTACTATTTTATCCCTCATCCAATCGGGGCCATAGTGTTGGCAAGGGCAGATCCATGTAACCACTTCCATGTAATCCTGTAGTGAAAAATAAAATCCTGATCAATGAGATATTTCTTGTTCCTGAAACCTCTCTTCGGGGATTCGGCGGTCTTTGGACGGATATCCAACCTCTTTCCCTTGACTTCCCCCTCCGATTATTCGGTGATCCTCTCACCTTTCCAATGATGCCGACAAATAGTTCACTGAGTAGATCGGCCTCATTTATCAACTTAATTAACATCGACCCCAATGTCTCTCTTTCTCTCTCTGTCTCCATCCATATTTCGTATTTGTAAGTTTGTCTTATTACTGAAATCTGATCTTAATTTGATTTATGGTTATTCAGAGATGGAGCTCACAAAGGGGCGGGGTGGCAAATGTCCAAAAAAAATAAAAAATTCATACTTAAGAATTAGTGTTATTCTTAAAAATGCATATTTTCTTTATGGTATTAAGACCATCCTCATCAGGATCTCTACTTTCCTCTTTTGAGCAAAGTAAATGTACTCCACGCCAGGCTACCTAAATTGATCAAAAGTTGTAGAGAAGCAACAGTAACACACCAAAGGAGATGATCGACTGCTCACTCCATACTCTTTATTCTATTATTTCTTCGTACCTGTATCATCTTGTTGACATGTATTTCCCCAGGGACAGGAGAAATGAAGCAAACACCGAGTGGGGTGTGAAAATGCGAGGGCGTGTCAAGAGATATGAGATCTCCAAATGTAAAAATGATAATGCGTCTAATATGAAAACCTCCTTCAAGCGTTGTGATACTTTTATACAGGAACTAAATTACTGTGTTTGGATTGCCTTGAACAAGGACTTCAACAACTAAAGAAAAACTAAATTACACGTGGGAAAGGAAGTAGAAGAAGGGGATTGAAAAGATAGACATGGTTGAGAGAAAGAAAGATTACAACTTAGAGTGAAACCTGCTAACTAGATAGCTAGGGAATGATACTAAAACTAGATTAATGATGTTGTGAGCTTTGGTGCGAGGACCGCGTGCAATGTTGCACAATGACTAGTATTTATGGTCATCATTTTCCTATGAGTGGCTCAGGAGAATTCAGATTCCACAAAGCATATCTTTAGCCCACTTTCTTCAGAAGTCTTCACAAGCAACCATTAGTGATGGCAATGGGTCAGTTCGGTTCGGGTACTACCTTATCCAAACCCATTACCCGAAACTAAATGGGTACCCAGAACTGAACCGAACCGAAACCCAAACGGGTAGGGGAAATTGAAACCATAACTGAACCAATCGGGGATCGGTTCGGTTCGGGTACTCCCCATTAAATTAGAAAACAAAAGAAAAACAAAATAATTATGAATGAAATTCAAATATGAAAATCTGTTAAACTGGAAATGCCACAAATCCGTCAATTAAAAAGAAATGCAGATGTGCATCTAGATATTTTAAATGCAAAACTAATCTACATCTAAGTAGGAATTCAATGCATTGAAGCTATACACAGGCTAAACTTTTACGTATGAAGGGTAATTTTCTAATTACACATATCCGGTTCGGTTTGGGGAATGGTTCGGTTATCAGCTCAAACCAGAACCGAACCGAGCCCGTTCGGTTATCTCACATCCCATACCATATCCACACCCACGGGGAATATTTCGGCTATGGTTCGGGGTAAAAAACCGGTTATGATTGGGGTACCCATCGGTTCGGTCGAGATTGCCATTCCTAGCAACCATATGTCCTTTTGACTTATTCGACCCCTCTTATTTGCTACTTAAACTAAATCCTAGGCCGTCAAGTGTCCCACTACTTCAATAACAACCATATCATGTGAAAATAAGTGGGACCACTTTCCACAGCCTTAGTCGCATGAATAAGACTAAATTAACTCAATAAAAATAGGAATTAGTTTAGGATTATTAACATCACCAACCACTTCCACAAAAGTGGCAACTAACTCCTTGGAGGGTTTTATCCCACGCGTCAACAACCATCCTTGATTTAAGCATCATATATTTGAAGGAATTACAGATGCTCTCACATATCACCACGTGTTAGGAGATATCCGTGCCAAGAGGTATCGTTGCCACGTGTTATGAGATATCTGTGGCAAGAGGTATCACGCTGGCATGGCAGAAGATATCCATGATGTCTCCTTACTATTTGAACCGGATCTCCTTGATAGGAGCAGTCCATCTTTGGTACAAACATTGTCCCCCTCGAGCTCTATTTTTGAGGAAAAAATGAGAGCTTGAATATGAAAGAGATACAATGATGTGACCAAACTAGAAGAACTTTCTGTCAATGAGTGTAATAGGAGGTACATGTATTGATCCATGGTAGGTATTTGATCATCTTCGTTGTAATCTTCCTTAACTCTTACAAGGAGGTTTTGTTGGAAAGAGTCACAGCCATAAGCTGTCCACGCTTGTGCATCCCTCCTATCTTAATAGGCAACCTTGGCTATGCATGGTTGGAGGAGGCCATGAAGGGCCTTTCTCCTTCAAGATGATAATAATTGAGGGAATGTCTTCTAGTTTAGGAGACTTCTGAAGGATGATATGAGTATGTCCTATTACTTCAACATCTCCTTGCATATAATAAGGCTGTCCCTTCTTCTCAAAGAATGGACTCAATAGAAAGAACACCATATTATAAGGAAACTCAACCAAAGATGAAAAACTCCCATTGTATTGGGATCCCTCCTTCTCGGCCTTGCCCCCCTTGACCTCCTTGCCCTCCTGTATGAAGTTTCCACTTCAACAACTTTGGGCTTAAGGAGGACTTTCCATGATACTATAGGGGGTATAGATTCTGATTTCTTTTGGACAGGCCGGTACTTCAGCCTTGATTTCTCTTTAACAGGTGAGGAACTTCCTGATTTTCCTTGACTATCCCTCCTTAGCAAATTTTGTTGCTTGTCTAGTCATTTAAAGCTTCATTTTCTGGGGATTCGACAAAGCATTCTTTGGCTATAGGAATTTTGAATGCTTGACTTTTAATTATTGGTCAGAAATAGGAGGTACAAGAGATTTTACCGCTCTAGGCCTCCCTTCTTTAGGTGTTTTGATCTTCAGATTCTCCAATTTTGTCTACCTTTCAGCCATGGTGAGCTGAATGCTTGTAAAGACTAAAGAGCTTTTTCTCCTGCCAAATGTTTTTGAGCGTGACCCACTGAAGAATAAGTTTCAAAAGCCGTAGCGGACAAAAATTTCTGTTATTATAATCACATAAAATCAACCAAAACCATACAATCTTCTTTGCCTAAAATTCTAATTTATTGAAGAATTATAACGTGTGAACATGTTGACAGAGTCACAGGAGTGAAAAAATATAAGGACGGCAACGGCAATTAAAAGTACATCATTCTATAGTGCCCTGTCCGGCTGTTCCCTGTATCCTTCAATCTGAATTCCTTCTGTACCAAAAAAAAACCCTATACACCTCTATGTTCTCGTGCATTTTCAGCCGCAAAATTGCCGAAAAGTTTGACCCTTCACCCCCAAAAAGACCGAAGAACTGCTACTACTACAACAACTCTAATGGCAATCCATAAGCTTTTCGTCATCAATCTCTACTTCCTTCAATCTCTCTTCTTCCTACCATCAATCCACGCCGCCAATTCGAAACTTTTTCGCGAATACATAGGAGCAGAGTTCAACGGTGTCAAGTTCACCGACGTGCCCATAAACCCGAATGTTACATTCCACTTCATCCTCTCGTTCGCCATCGACTATACCACTTCATCTTCTCCCCCGGCTCCGACCGATGGAAATTTCAACGTATTTTGGGATTCCGTCAATCTCTCCCCTGACCAAGTCTCTTCCGTTAAAAATCAACATTCAAATGTCAAAGTAGCCGTTAGCCTAGGTGGGGACACCGTTAACGGCCATCCAGTTTACTTCAACACTTCCTCAATTGAGTCGTGGGTTTCCAATGCTGTCACTTCACTCACAAGTATCATCAATCAGTACAATTTGGACGGAATCGACATCGATTACGAGCATTTCAATTCGGATTCCGAGACCTTTGCTCAATGCATCGGACAGCTGATATCGACCCTTAAGAAAAATAAGGTGATCTCATTTGCTTCTATTGCTCCATTTGATAATGATCAAGTCCAGAGCAATTACTTGGCCCTGTGGAATACCTATGGAACTCTCATAGACTATGTGAATTTCCAGTTTTATGCTTATGACAAAGGGACCACTGTTTCTCAGTTCATAGACTACTTTAACATTCAGAGCTCCAAGTATTCCGGAGGAAAGGTTTTGGCTAGTTTCGGCACTGGGGAGAGCCCCGGCGGTCTGTTGCCCGAAAACGGGTTCTTTACGGCTTGTAGCACGCTCCAGAATCAGCAAAAACTTAACGGGATTTTTGTTTGGTGTGCTGATGACTCTATGGAGGATGGAGGAGGGTTTCCCTACGAGAATCAGTCGCAAGCATTACTAGCAATTCAAGGCCCATCAACAAAGAGTAGCAGTTGTAGGAAGTTATATGCATTCTCGGAGGCTCTCTCAATACTTTTCTTTTTTTATTGTACCGATTTTATTTTTTTATCCTTGTGATGAATGGAAATTTTCCATATTGTGTGGTTTGGTAAGTTTAAAAACATGTGTGTGTGTAAAACTAGTTGTATAGGCCCCTTGGTCCCGGTGACATTGTGCTGACCGAATGTTCGGCAAGGCTCTTGGGCTTATGTCAATTGGGTTGGCTCCCACATCGGAAGTTTGGATTTGTGTGTTGTGTTTAAAGGGTCCATCTCACCCCTCTCCTAGTCAGCAATTACCTAGGTGAGTGTATAAATGAAATTACCCTCTCGACCTTCTCCAAAAAAAAAAAAAAAAGAAGTAAAAGTGCTGCTAATATCTCATTAGAAACCAAATAGATTCTCCGAAGTTATGTGCATATTGACCAATTAACCAGTGGAAACGGGAGTGACAGCTGAAATGAAATTGCCTCAATTAGGGCGACATGAGCCCTTTTTTTCACAGACACATCTGGTCTCATATAGCACATTTGTTAAACCATAAAGGAAACTTAATCTGGCTATAGTTATCATAATGTTAGCAAGGGTAGACCCTTCATGATTCAGCCGTTCATTTTATAAGTATTCATATACGTCATCCATGCAAAAAGTTAAGAACGAACATTGATATCATTTGAATGAATAATATTTGCTTGACCGTCCATTACTGTACAACCAAATATGATTCTACCAAGCCGTATCAATGTCTGATTAACTCGATTTTCTTCATGAATGATTTACTCCTAGAGGCTCATAAAAAAGTATCGTGAATGTCCCATTTTACGTCACATGAGAAACCATTGTTGGAGATGACCCTTTCTCCATTTTGTACCCAAATCTGCCATCTCTTGGAGCAAAATGATGTTTCTCCAACCACTGGTACAAGCGAAGAGAATCGGTGATGGGGTATTGTATTTGACCTAATATGACAATTTGAAGTCAGATCTAAAACCTACTAACAGTGCAAGGAAAGAACCATGACCCAATCATGTATTGCATGCATCATATGAAAACACCAGACTGAAGAGAACCATATACAATGTTAGAACTTTGTCAATGAGTAGTAACAAAGTTGCCTGTTGTCCAAATTACAGATTACCAATACAGATTTATCGACACATTCACAACCAAAGCTCCCTGCAAGAGTCACGCATCCGTTTCCCTCCATTGAAATACTTGGAAATAAGGGGGTGAGAATGCAACATTGAAGTGGGGTGGGGTGGGGTTACGCAACATTCTTACAATTAAAACTCCTAGTTATCTTCAACTATATACTACTCATGCAAAATGATCTCCAGTACTATATCTCACCTCTGAGTTCTATCCAAAAATGCCAAAAAAAGATCACTGTCATCCCTGAGGATGAAAAATAGGTCACCTCATCCAGATCCAGCAATGTGCAAGGAAATGCATACTACACAAGACAACTAAAGGCCACTCAAAATTTCAAGAGATGCAGCATTCAAAGGACATGCAAAAAAGCTGAAACTACCAACAGATGCTAATCTGATATTTCAACAAAAATAATTTCTGCTCCGGCTTAATTATATATGGATGTACAATAAGCTGAGGTTGTACAGAATTTACCCATTTTCCCCCTTCTTTCTAATTGATCACAGTACCAAATTTGATGTAATAAAAGAAACTTCTGGGATTGGGAGGCAAAGCACCAGATCTCTGTTAAACAATAAATTAGGCCTCAAGAAAGATTAATATTCGACAAAATCTGAGCAGGAAACAGTTTACATGTACAGTGCTGACGGTCGAATTAACGAAAAACACCTTTGCTGGAAATGATCATCATCCCTCTAATGTAGGTGGACACCAAGCCTGTGAACGTTTTACTTTGTTAAAAACCGAGAAATATGAAAAGAAACAAGAAAAAGTAAATAAAAAAAGAATTTAAATTCTCTTAGAGAACACAAGGAAAAAAGGCTCCTTTCCCACACTACTTTTCAGAGTTGTCATGATAACCTGTGCAACCGGCATTCAATTGACATATTGCAACACTTAGTATACGCGAAATTCTAGCTCAACAAAAGATTTTCATCCGGTTCAAAAAAAAACAAAAGATTTTCATCTTATAAGTTGTACAACATGTGGTATCGCGATCTCCAGGGAGTGCTCTTCAGCACCCCCTCTTCCTCATGAAATGGCTGTCCTACTTCAGAGTTCAGACAAAAGAGGAAAAACTCCATGCATTTAATGCTGAATCTGCCTGGAACAAGGACTAGGGATTGTGCTTTAGGATGAATACAATCTAACAGTATTCCTGTGACAATTAATTTGTATATTTGCCTTTGATCAGCAAAAACAAACATCTTTTTGGGGCAAGTAACATAAATTGCAAAAGATAAATGACAATGTGTAAGTATTGTTGACAAAAATGAGAGAGCTGCGTTACAAAATGGTAATGGTTATGATGGCAGGTATAATATGTAACAAAAAACATACAATTGTTTCCTCAAGAACCTCAATTTTCTCTCACTTTGGAACATCAGATAATTCATTAGTTGATGTAATAAAAAAGCTTAGCTATATCTCATGAACCAGCTATATCTCATGAACCACATGGGTAGACATGCAAATTTGACCCATGACAGAAAATAAATCTGGCGAGGCTCAACCCCTTGTTTCCGGTCGACAAAACTTATTACAGGAACCATTCTAATGCTACTGTTTGGGCATTACCATTGTCAGGAGAGGTCAAGTTGATGTAATAAAAAAGCAGATAATTCATTAGTTGATGTAATAAAAAAGCTTAGCTATATCTCATGAACCACATGGGTAGACATGCAAATTTGACCCATGACAGAAAATAAATCTGGCGAGGCTCAACCCCTTGTTTCTGGTCGACAAAACTTATTACAGGAACCATTCTAATGCTACTGTTTGGGCATTACCATTGTCAGGAGAGGTCAAGTTGAATACCGACGGCTGCTGGTATGACTGGAGGATATGGAGGCTTTGGAGGTCTGTTTCGTGACTGCACTGGCGCCTGGATTCTGGGCTACTACGGTAAACTCAACTGCAGCTCAAGCCTTGAAGCTGAAATCAGAGGGATATACCGAGGTCTCACAATCATCCTAGAGAAGGGCATCCAGAATGTGAAGATGGAGACGGACTGTATGATTGCTGTCCAGTTCCTGAATGAAGGACCCATATCTGGGCCTCCAAGTGCTCTCTTTCACGACACTAAAATGCTTATGAACTGCACTGGTTCTACCATTGGTTATGTGGGAAGATTGGCCAATCAAAGTGCTGACAGTCTAGCTAGAATTGGAGCAGGGCAATCTGAGGAGCTCGTGGTCACATATGATATTCCTGAGGCCACAAGACCTCTGTTCAGAGAAGACTACTTGGGAGTGTCACACTTCCAACTCTAATTTGTTGTTTCCATAGGTTGCTTCTTAGCACTTGTTTTAGTCCTATGGTTTTCTGTTTTGTAATGACTTTGCTGTGTAAAACTCTTTCCTTCTAGTTTTATTGAAGTTTCCAATAACCCCCCCCCCCTCCCTACCCACA
>JAXBDA010007887.1:0-16329 GCA_036023075.1 Gaultheria prostrata
TAAGATTACGAAAAATAGGAAAATTAGGAAAGTTTAGGAGAGAGAAATGTTAGGAAATTAAGAGAGAAATAATAGGAAAATTAGGAGAAATTTTAGGAAAATTAGAAGAGAGAAAGGTTGTTTTGGGGTTTATTTGAATTTCAGGATGGAATCATAAGTATTCAAACTCTAGAGGATGGAATCATAATGATATTTTTGATACAGGATGCCTAATTAACTCTCCCTTTTTTTTTTGGTCATTCGTCATTCCTAATCTTATTACATGGGAAGGGGGGAATAGGACTCGATCTCAGGATCCAGTGTGGAACATCCAAGAGCTCTATCGCATGAACTAGCCACCACTTACGTAATATTGATCTTGCAAGAGGCAATATTTTCCTTTGTATTTAAACTTGGAGCTTCTGTGATTGTGTTCCCTAGGTGGACCCTTATTCAGGAGATATATCCAATAGAATGGGCTCATAAGGAGTGCGATTTTATTCACCCTCTTATTAGTTGAAATAATATAGGTCTCAGCACAAAGTGATGTCATCCTTATCAAAAAGTGTATTGTAAGGTAGAGGTGAGCAAAAACCGTCAAACTGCGAATCCAGTCCTTACCAATCCAAACCGAAAGGTTTGGTTTGGTTTTCTTGGAATGTGGTTTGGTTTCGGTTTTAAAAAAATTAGAAACCGTGATAAATGGTTTGGTTTGTGGATTTACGTTGACGGTTCCGGTTCCGGTTCCAAACCGATCCGATCCGTATAATATGTATAAAGATATACATTTTATATATTATATGTGGAATTTGTTTAGATACATAAAATGAACTTCTTTTTCCCTAGTCAATTACTAATTTCCTAATCTAATGCTTTATCCCAACACCCTATTCATTCACTTCCAAGATTAAACCCCTAAATTTCTGTAAATGGTAACTTATTCCTATGATTTTAATACACTAAAAATACATTGTTTGGATTTAGTCAATTGATTTCCTAATCTTTTTGCTTGTAAACTAATTTCCAAATCTAGTATTTTATTACATGACCCGATTTCTTCATAGATTACTAGTATTCTTCTCTATTTTAGTTGGTTGATGTTATTGAATTTTGGTGATTTTAACAGAACTTATTTTAATACAGTTATGGGTTAACTTATCTATCTAATTTTAAGTACTTTAAATTGTTTATGAAGATGATATCTCAATTTCAAGAGAACCGTGGTTCAAACCGAAACCGAACCGTATTTTCATGGTTTGGATTGGTTAGGTTCTATGAATTTTATGGGTTGGTTTGATTCTCCAAATTCATAATCCATAGGTAGTGGTTTGGTTCTTGATTTATTATAAAACCGAACCAATCCGGTCCATGCTCACCCCTATTGCAGGGTGAGATCTACACCATTTTAACTAATAAGAGGGAATGTCATGTTCACCCTCTTTTGAGGAAGGTGAACAAAATTAAATCCGCTCATGAAGCATTATTTCCGGTTTCCTACATAAAACGAAAAATTGGGGGGCTAAACTTAATTTTTGGCCTTTTACTGGGATTTGGTACATTTGGCCATTTGGGGCAGTATGTTGGCTCAAGAGAACGACGCCAAAGTAGAGAGTGTCATCTACTACCTCAACAAGAAGATGATGGAATACGAGACAAGACATATGCCACTGGAGAAAACTTGTTCGGGATTGGTATGGGCTACCAAGAAACTGCGCCATTATCTGCTTACACACTCAGTGGTCCTAGTCTCACGTCTAGACCTAATTAAGTATCTTTTTAAGAAGCCAGCGCTCATCGGCAGAATGGCAAGGTGATTGATGTTATTGGCAGAATTCGACCTCCGCTACATGACCCGGAAGTCCGTGAAAGGGAGAGCAGTGGCAGAATTCTTAGCAGATCATCCTGTGGAAGAGGCAAAGGAAGAAGATTTCATGTTCCCCGATGAGGACATATTACTTCTACTCAATGACACTTGGGAGTTGTACTTCAATAGTGCTTCTAACCAATTCGGGTATGGCATTGGGGTACTATTAGTATCCCCGAATGACTCACACGTCCCCTTGTCCTATAAGTTGAGATTTGAAGTTACTAACAACCAAGCCGAGTATGAAGCCTACATCGCCGGAATGGAAGCAACAGTGGGATTGGGAGTTAAGAGGATAGAGGTCATCGGGGATTCCAACCTGGTAGTGTCACAAGCAAAGAGAGAATGGAGGGTGAAGGACGAAACGTTGAAGATGTATCATGCAGTGCTGGAAGAGTTGATCTCCCAATTCGACTCAGTCACATTCACACATACCCCGCGAGTAAGCAACCGTTTTGCAGATGCTCTAGCCATGCAAGCATCCATGATAGAGATACCACTTGGATTCTAAATGCGACCACTGGTCATTGAACAAAGGATGAAGCCAGCTTTTGACTGCAACACCATGGTGAGTGAAATGATAACCTAGGGCCAATCTAATTTGTGTATGCATGCAAAATGAGAGCAGTATATACAAAAGCAGTAAGCAGGTAGCATGGTATGTGCAAAAGCGGTAAACAGGCAGCATGCTGACAAGATATGGGAAAACAGTAAACACGTAGCAGGATATATCACATAATCCTACCCTGTGGGTCCTGTTGTAGGTTGGAAGGTTCTACGGCTATCTATATGCAAAGGCCGGTTCTGGTTTAGGGGGTTCCCCAGATTAGAGCCAATATTTGCCTCCCCTTTGCACAGAATACTGACGTGGCAAGGGTAATAACGACAGGCTGACTCATCATTGTCCAAGGTTGCAGAGAATCATGGGATGTCCTAACACCAACAAGCTGGGTAGGGTAACCAGGGCGCAGTGGCGGGGCTAGTAACCATGCACGTGCAATGCAAAACTTTAACAATAAAATCTTTTCAAAAATCCCACCAATATTTTTCAAGTTTGGCTCGCTTTTTAAATTAATCAAAACCTTGAAATTTTACCCAGGCAAACAACCGGGAAAGCTCCAGTCCGGATTTATCGGGCTCTCACCCTGACATCATTCATTTCTTTGACAGCGCGAAGCATGTACGTTGTGTCAAGCTTTCAAGGGTTGTTTTACAAGTGTAAAATGTCAAAATAAAGATTAATTTAAAAAATATCGATCCCCAGCAGAGTCGCCATTTTGTGGACGGTGCCACGCTTTTTGTTTTGAAAAAGAGGCTATTTAGGGAAAAAGAAAATTTAGAGTCGCCACCCGGGGTTTAATTTTTGGAAAATGTTAGGTACTCGAGAAACCGTTTAGAAAAAGAATATGACTCTTGTGCCGCCAAAAAAAGGTTTGGTCTTCCAAAAATAGAGATTTGGGTTTAGGAGCCAGGTTACCCGCGGGAAAGGTTTTGTTTGAAAAAGCACCCCGCGTGCCCGGAATTTTTTCGTTCTCTACTGAATATTCGTGGGATTTTATGAAAAGATTTTATTGAAAACTTTATTCACATAAACAGTTTATAAATAAAACAGGAGGAAATAATGCATTAACAAAATAAATAAATCACGTAATACACGAATTGATATTAAATGACATAAAATAATAAAATGAGGGGACGTAAGTGCATGAAGTGGAAGTAGAGCAGCGAAACCGTAATAAAGAAACCTGTAAGTTTTAAAGAAAACAGAGCACTAGAATTGCGAAACAGAGCATGGAAAATCAAATTTTACCACTGACACCGTACGGTATGTGCGTTCGACGCCGTACAACGCCACTGGTAGCATAAGATTTTTGAAAAAAATTGGATTTTGTCAGAATGAAAATAGTTTATGTTTGCTCTGGTTCCTTTGTGAAAAACACGATATTTAAGGGATCTTTAGAAAAGTTTTAATGAGCGAATGTACCTCCCCTCATGGACGGCATTGCCACCACCACAAACAGGTTGTGTAATGCTCGTCCGAGAGGCTTAAACTTCATTAGTAATGTTCTTCCAAGTGCGAAAGAGAGCTATGGAGCTCCTCTCCTACTTGGTAGAATCCCCTCACATTGTCGACTTCAAAGTTTTCGACACGAAAGAATCGGTTTATACCTTCGGAGTATTTCCCTGGATCAAACACTTGGACTAATTTCTGGATTTCAACTGTGATTTTTGGGTAGGTTTTGAATGGTAACTTTGAGAGTAACTGGGGTTTGACGAGAGAGAGAGAGAGAGAGAGAGAGAGAGAGAGAGAGAGAGAGCTTTTTTTTTTGCTTTCAAAAAATTTTCGGTCCCGAGCTCGTTTGGAGGAGCTCGTATTATATAGACGAAGAGGTTGGTCTTCTCGTACATTAAGCAACTCCCTCAAGGCAGGAAGTCGAGCTACGAAGTAGCCCTTTGCTTCGTACGAAATCGATATTCGTTCTGAGCTGCTGGCAGAGATGATTGCTTCCAGGATTCGTGGTAAAAGGCATGATGCCGTACGGTACAAAGACATACACCGCACGGTGCAAAGGTTTTCTTAGACCTACAGTTTGAAGGATGAGGCCGTACGGCTCAGGTGTTTTTTTTTTTTGGGATTTTCGTTCTTTTGATCCGTTTGACCCAAGGGATCGTTCCGAGGTATATTTCGTGTTCTTTCATCATTGGGGATGCACAAGTCATCAAAATTGGGGTGTCTACAGATATAGAGATAACCGAATGACATATGAAACGGACCCATGAAGTCAATGCCCCAACAATTGAAAACTTCAACAACGAGAATGTTGGAAATGGGCATCACATTCCTCCGGGTGACACTTCTAAGTTGCTGGCACCTCTCACACATTTTGCAAAATTCGGAAGCATCTTTGAAGAGAGATGGCCAATACAAGCCACATTGGAGGATTTTGGCAGTGGTTTTCTTGGCGGTAAAATGCCCGCCACATGCCTCGGTGTGATAGAAGGTAAGCACGACTTTGAAATCGGCATTGGGCACACACCGCCGTATGATTTAGTCCGGGCAATACTTAAAAAGATAAAAATCATCCAAGAAAAATCTCTTCACCTCACTTAGAAATCGCCGCCTCTCTTGAAGGGTCCAATGGGTAGGAAGTTGGCCTGCGACCAAATAGTTCACAATATCCGCAAACCATGGAAATGCATTCACACTAAACAATTGCTCATCCGGAAATGTATCAACAATAGGAAGATTAGCGGAGCGATCCTCAAACTCTAGACGGGACAAATGGTCCGCAACAACATTTTCGACCCCCTTTTTATCCTTAATGATGAGATTGAATTCTTGGGGGAAAATTTCAAAAAACCCCCCAAACTTTGCTCTGAATATCAAAAAACCTCCCAAACTTACAATTTTCTCAAACGTACTCCCAAACTTCACTTCCGTTATTCAAACATACTCCCACCGTTTGGATCTGTTACCTCACTAACAGAAAATGCTGAGTTGGAGCTTAACGGACTCCAAATACCGTTAAGTGGCCCAAAACGACGTCGTTTTGGACCTCTAATTTTTTTTTTTTTGAAAAAAAAAAGCTCTCGCTCTCTCCTTTCTCCCCTGAATTCACAGGAAAACAGAGCAAGAGAGAGAGAGAGAGAGAAGCCTACCAGAAAAGGTGCAACAACAACCACTTCAAAATCAAACATGAAAATTGATCATTTACACGCAGATAGCAAACAGTCATAAACCCAAGTTCCCACCAACATTTATTCAAGGAGTCTTTTATAGTATAACTCCCAAAAGTAATACACAGCCCTACTCAATATGACCGATTGGGTTTGGAAGATGAAGAAGAGGACCTTTTTTTGGCAAAGTCAACCAGATCTTGGAACAATGCATCTTCCTGCTTCTTTTGCTCGGTCGAGGTTGTAGAATTAAGGGAGAGATTCCGGGTCGGCCCAACTAACCCGTCATGAGAGTAACCCGACCCATTACCTAGATGAGAAGCACCACCCGGAGAACTTTGTTGCTCGAAGAACTGTTGTCTCTGGCTTCTCTCTCTCCCTCTCTCTCATGCTCTGTTTTCCTGTTTAGGGGAGGAAGGAGAGAGAGCTTTTTTTAAAAAAAAAGGCGCAAAACGACGTCGTTTTGGGCCACTTAACGGTATTTGGAGTCCGTTAAGCTCCAACTCAGCATTTTCTGTTAGTGAGGTAACAAATCCAAACGGTGGGAGTATGTTTGAATAACGGAAGTGAAGTTTGGGAGTACGTTTGAGAAAATTGTAAGTTTGGGACGTTTTTTGATATTCAGGGCAAAGTTTGAGGATTTTTTTGAACTTTTCCCAATTCTTGGAGGAGAAGGACCCACCTAATCAACCGCGCTATAAATCCCGAATTAACTTTGATAAAGTGCATCATCACCATGCATGGTATTAACTGTATATCTTCTTGGGTTCCATAAAAACATGGCTCCATGAACCGCCACTAAGATTAACTATCCTATTAACTAATCACATCTAGAATGTTCCGAAAAAATGTAGTCACCAGTCCCCACAAGTTGAATGCTGGCCCAATAACTTGTTGGAGGCTAACCATGAGGCCCAAAATGCTTAAACACAAATTATGAGGCATATCTTACATAGTTCCTTGTATTACTAAGATCACCCCATGTTGACTTATTGTGCTTAGTTTTGATGTTCTAGCATTATTGGCGATTTTCAGGTTACTCAAACCATTAGCTATTGTATTTTGTTTTGGGTTAGGGCCGGGTTGTTTTTAGAATAATTTGTGTCTAAATACTCCACCCGAATGATCATGAGGAATTGAAGTTTCCATGCCTTGCAAAATAATGCTCAAATCCGGAAAGGTATAATCACTCATTTGGATGTTACATTTCATCCTGCATTGGGCTATTAGAAGTGTCTTGCATATTGTCGAATTTATTGAGTCTTATTTTTTGTTGTGCATTAGTTATGTTGGAATGTCAAATTTTTTCTAAAGCATGGTCTTTTTTCATAAGTTTCCAGTGGCTAGCGTTTGTCTAGCGTGTCTTAGGCGCTTCGCATTTTAGATGATGGAAGCTTTAAAAATCCGTAAAAATCCTAATAGCATGAACACAAATCACTAAAATAAAATTTCCAGCACAAACCACGCAAGCAATCAATCAGAGAACGCCAAGATACATGTGAAAAAACCTTGAATGGGTAAAACCACGGGAAAAAATCAAATCACTATAATCAATTTCATATCCAAACGAATTAAATCCTCACAACGTTCTAAGTACCACCTGCCGAGTCACACTTACACAGCACCCAGTGATCTTGATCGCCGATGCCTTAAATCGCACAAGCCTTCTGAATATTCTTCCAGAAATATACCCGAAGCAACTCAAGTTTGATGAATAGATATTGCATAAACCTCTTGGAGCTTTTCTTGAATAATCAATAATCCATAAACTTTGTATCCGCTCCAAGATTCAATTCCCAAAAGGTCTAATGTCTCTCTCCTCTCAATACGGTGTATACATTATGTTTGGAGGCTGCTCTCATTAACTCTAGAGGAGAATCAAACACATCTTTATATAATTTGAGAAGATCGATTGATAACCCAATTGATCGGTCGGGAGGTACCGATTGATTATCCAATTGGTCCATCCATCAATATACATAAATTGCCTTGGAAAAATGACTTACCCCTTTTGTAATCCTATTGATCCCAGTAAAGCCGATTGATCTACGCACTCTCAAATTACATGAATATGACTCCTTCCACTCTATTCCTATACAAACTCACGAGCTTAGAAAGAATAAGAAAAAATTACAACTCAATCAAAATGAGATACAAATATATGTGTTTTATCACCGAATTGCCAACCAAAAGGGAACGTAACTTTTTGGAGCTAACAACATGAAGTGCTTGTTTTGTCCAAAAAGTAGTGTTTGTCAACTGCATCGTTGGCGAATGCGCGCTTCTCATTTTCATTCTTGGCTGGCTCCTCTCAAAGAAGAGGTGCCTTCGGAGCGCGTCCGAAGTGCGTCCAGTGCTTCTCTTTTATTTGAGTGCGCATCCTTAGCGCGTGAGAAACGCTTATGGCTCTTCAAGTCTGCCTTGGCCTTGCACCTCCGGTATTGTACCTAGCACTATAAATACATCTTTTTCTCTCATTTAGAGTACCACTTTTGCATCAACCCACTTTAGAGAGAGAAAATCCTTCCCTCTGAGATTCTATTTTGCTAGGTGCATTTTGAATGACTAAAAATTGTTTTGGTCATTTTGCTTGTTCGATCTAGTGCAATCCCATCATATTCCGTGGATTGACTCTAGGTTGATTTTAGTTTCCAAGAATCTTTACCAAATCTCATCATCATACATAATCATGGTTTGCTGCCTTCAAATCTACATGAGCCGGATGGTTCCGATGCCATTGTGATATGGAGAGCGAGATGGTGACTCTTGTGGTGTCCATGAATTCAAGAAGAAGCACGGGGTACTAGATCAAGAGTTGGAGTTAGAAATAGCAAGGTGCTTGTGGGTAATTAATTCCTTATCTTTTAACTTGTAACCTTTTGATTTATGTAATATAAGTAGAGTAAGGCTATGGTTTTATGGTTAGGGTATTAGACCTAAGTAGTTTCACTCTGTTTTAATAAGCTCTCTTCCGCCTTGCAAAAGCTTCATACTCCAACAAGACTCTTTTCTCCACATCGTGGAGTAATGGAGTCAAATATAAAGGGGTCTACGAATTTCATGATATCCCTTTTAGGATCGTTCTATTGCATCTGGTATTTCTTGGGGATAAAAGATAGAAAGATGGAGTAAAAAGTATCCCTTTTTTTTTTATATATAATTGACAAATTTATAATTATAGAAAACTAGCCAAATACGACTTTTTTTTTTCTAGGCATTGTATATGTACCTTGAAAAAATAAAATTAGCTTTTTTAATTCTATTATTTTCATTACAATGTTGTTGATAAAGATAATCGCATTTAGCCCGCGGTAAAGACGGATAGGTAAAACTACTAGTAATATTTGGCATCACACCAGCTAACCAATTTTCGTTACAGCTGAACTTATACTGTAATTCTGTAGTTGCGGCCGGTGCATAAGCTTTTAGGAGGAGTATAAATTAGTAAAAAAATTCGAAGTTTCAAAATTGCAATCTGTTCTTCTTAACTGTCCCACGTACCACGCACGGAGCAACGAACTGTCCATTGTGCAAATTCGCTGGAATTTTTTCCCAATTGGTCTAATCTTTGCGAACAAAATAATACCATGTATCTAAGCCCCTCAACCATTACGCCATTAACCAACTGGGGCTAGCTCAGTTGGCTAGGACTCTTGCATCTCACCTAAGAGGTCAGGAGTTCGAATCTCCCCGCCTGCGTGCATGGGCTTTTCCTTTCTTTGTTTGTTTCTACCCTGTAACACGGGCTTATTTCTTGTATTGGTTAAGTTGTCGGGCTTGGTTGTCTCGTGGACTCTCACATGTAGTGTTCCGGGTCGATCTCTCTTCTATCAATTGACAAAAAAAAAAAACCATTACGCCATTCCATCCACTTGTAGTCTAAAATTAGCTAAGCACAGTAAAATGAGCAAACATTAATCTGAAGACAAAGCTAGAAAAGACGCCGCCCATATGAGAAATTGAGAATGAAAGGAACAATACATTAGTACTGTTTTTAAGAGTCAAATTTAGCTGTAGGTATCAGACTTTTCCATGTACAACTGTTATTTTCTTTTCCTCTCAATCTTAGTCTCACAGAGTGATGGAGTTTTGAAGAAAGATGATGACGTGCATTGAGTAGGGTGATCAGCCGACTGATAAACTTAGAACCTATAAGACCTCAGTTACATAATCAATCATTCATTAAGTCCCTCCATACGTTCACGCTTTCAATTCTCGTTCTGTGTTTACACTCTGAATCCTCGCTCTCGTGAGTTCTTGTACTTTACGGTATATTTAAAAGTCGTAATTCCCATGCACAAACATTATGTGACTTAGCATAAGACCATTCCTTTTTAAGAAGGAATGCAAAAACTCGGATTGTGGAACTAAATCCCTATGGTTCTTCACATGTCCCCATAACGGTTAGCGGAGATTCTAAAAGGCAACTAAAAACAATTGTTCCACAATTTCATGTACGACTAATATTTTTTGAAAAGTCTGCCTTACTAGTTCTACAACACGAGAACTGAAAATACGGAACAAAAGTGAGATAAAATTCAAACCTTAGAGGTTCAGATTGCAACAAAAATCAAAATGAAACGGATTCATATGCCGGAAACGAAATTACAAGGACAAAAGTGACCCCAATGCTAAATCACCGGAAATTCGTTTTTTATTTTCCTTATTATCTGCTACGTTGAATTCTTTGCGCTTCGTTGATATGGACCTTATAAACTAATCGAGTTAGAGTCAATTTTTAGCTCGTGATTTTACCTGTTCACTTGATATTGCACAAGGGAATAACCTTAGTGCTGGTACTGTGTATAAATTATAATAATACCGCTCATGTCATTTTAAGGTATCAAAAATATAAGAAATCTAAGTTCCTTTGACTCCAGCTCTTAAATTCTTTTTTGGTGACTAATCTAATCATAAGCTTTTTATCTGTTGATTATTAAGAGACCTACTGATCAACCCATCTACAAAATTGCTTAATATTGTGTTGATTATTAAGAGACTTAGTGATCTTATTTGCATCGATTAATATTGTTTAATTAATTTGCGAGAATTAGACATGAGATTTACATGGCTTGTAGCATCAGCAACTTGATTTGAAAAGTCCGTTGGCTTGCATAGTGTTTGTACATGATATTTATGCGGTGGGTTTGGATCTTCTCCGATCTAAGTTATGGACTGAACAGGACAGTCTAAATCTAGACCATACATTAGTATAGTCAGATGGTTCGGATTTGCTCAGAAATTCTATCTAGTAAGAGTTCTTTAACAAATCCAAACCATTAATTGCAGGACTGGTCCAAATTTGAACTGTTCGGTCCAAATTAAGAACCGGAAAGGACCCAATTACTTATCCGGTGCTTTTGAACCTTGTAGCCTATAAAGTCTTGGTAATTGGCTTATGCTGCTCCCCTGCTTCAGCTTCAACTCTCAAAAACCATAAACCCCATTTCTAGCTTTGTACACCTTAACCTTGTTGTTTTCGTGAGAAAAGAGCCATGTCTAGTTCGAGCAAGACTCCGAGCAGTACCAGTGATGAAGATTCTCATGAGCTCAGAAGGGGGCCATGGACTCTTGAAGAAGACACTCTTCTCACCAACTATATTTCCGGTCACGGTGAAAGACATTGGAATCTGCTAGCGAAACGTTCAGGTAACAGAGATCTCTAGTGATGATTTTCTTTAACTGTATACATGAATTGCAAAAATTATTAAACTAGTCTTTAGTACTTTTGTCAAACTTGTTTTTCCTTTGTTGATGAAGGTTTAAGAAGAACTGGCAAGAGTTGTAGGTTGAGATGGCTGAATTATCTTAAACCGGACGTTAAACGGGGAAATCTTACCCCACAGGAACAGCTCTTGATTCTCGAACTCCATTCCAAGTGGGGCAACAGGTAAACAATCATGAGTTACCCTAACGACTTCCATTTGAGAACTTGTAAAAAGAAAAGGCTCGTCTTAATTTGGTTTGATGGGTTCGAGTCACAAAAATAGTTTTTTGACTGCATATATCTGATCCTTTCTGGATACTACTGTGTGGAAAGTGTCGTGTATTGAGTTGCCCTTTTCTTAATTGATGATGGCGCGACTAATTCATTGGCGATGGCATAAAATATTCTCTCCATGAAATATTCTCTCCTGATACGTACGTTCTTTACCCTACTAATTCCTAGTGATTCTTTACTAATGGTTATTACTCGCTGTAGGTGGTCAAAGATTGCACAGCATTTACCGGGCAGGACAGACAATGAAATCAAGAACTATTGGAGAACTCGGGTGCAGAAACAGGCCCGACATCTAAAGATCGATTCAAATAGCACTGCGTTTCAAGAAATGATTCGGTGCATTTGGATGCCGCGGCTGCTCCAAAAGATGCAAGTGTCGTCCCCTTCTTCATCCATTTTATCTCAAAACTCCGCAATTAATCACCCTCCGATCATCAAACAATTATCATCGTCTCTGCCACAAGTTTCCCTGAATGGACATGTTCTTAAAAGTAGAGACACCAGCTCAGAACAATCCACCAGCCCAAGTATTAGTTCTTCAGGATCCATGAATTTCTTACATAACCCTCAAATGTTTGCAGAATACCCTAGTAGTCCATTCGTAGCTAGGGATAACAACTACGTCAACGCATTTCTGAAGGGTTGTTACAGTGGGGACAACCATTTTAACAATGGTATGGAAAATTTCAGCACGGCATCTATGATACCACCAGAAGAGTTTGAAGAGTCACTTCGAGGTTGCCACGGGGATGAATACAATTGGACTTTTACGAATAACTTGGCAGATAGCTTGTGGAACATGGATGAATCATGGCAATTTAAGCAGCTACAAGAGAGGGACACCTAGCATAACGTGTTATTGCTGTTCATATAGCGAGGGATTTTCTGTTTCTGAAATCACTGCATCATTGTTCTTAATACAATCAGGTTGTGGAATGTGATGAGAATTTACATGCAATCGAATCAAGAGGTAAAATAGTGTGGAAATAAAGGTACTACATTGGAGGGACATAGTTTTTAAGGAGTGGTTACCCTTGGGTGAAATTACATAGAATTTTTTTTTTTTTGTCATTCGTCATTCCTAATCTATTAGATGGAGAGGGGGGGAATGAGACTCGATCCCGAGATACAGTGTGGGGCATCCAAGAGCTTTACCTCATGAGCTAGACAATACTTGCACATTACCTAGAATTAAGTTTCTAAAATTTCATGCCAAGTGATTATTGATTCCTGCTTTATCTCCTTTATTAGAAGAGTGGGAAGACCAAAGGCAATTTTGGATTTTTGTCTTTCCATAGAACACATACATACACTTGGAGATGCTATTAATGTTTAGGGTTTTTTCGAATATTTAGATAATGAAATTTTCATTCTCCCAAAGATTTTACTGATGTTCTACCAAAAGTTTCAGACAAATGTGAAGTGATCCACCAATGCAAAGAATAGAGAAAGTTCACAAAAAAAGTGGAGTGCAAACTTTTCTAACCTTCAATCATTTTCGAATGACTCAGACTATCCAGACTAACTTATGAACGCCTCGACTAATCTGTAGAAGACCAATCCCGTTATTCATTAGGGCCATTTAAAATTGAGTGCGTAAATTGGCCTCATAACTGTTGATGGCACTTAGGATTTTCAAGCAGCAACCAAAGAAGGAGCAAACTTTTAAGTTCCAAAAGAATTTACGTCTGAATGATCTTACGATTTCATAAACATTTGATTTTGCTTCCCTGTTTCACATATGGCAGAGTAAATTAACTTAATGTCAATAAGTCAATCATTTGCTCAATGAACAAAACATTGCTTTCATCCAACTATGAAAATTGCGTAATCAACTTTTCTACTAAGAAAGAAAGAGAGTGATATATTGGACGTCTACCAACAAATTGAGCCAATTCTAGGAAGCAAGATCTTATCATAATTCTTACTCTGGAGTCTACAGACTGACCTAGCTAGCTCCCATGGAAATTAAGGACCCACCTTCTTTGAACGTAAATCAAAGGATGACAAGGAATTCTATACGATGACTAAGAAAAAACGAGCCATATTAATTAATTTCAAAGTGATAAAGCATATCTTTATATACCTTGATAACATATTTGAAGATAAACATATTCTAGTAAAAACTAGAATACCAATATGCTGAAGTTTGATTGCGTGTCTTGTACTTATCAGAAACCAAGGTAAACCCGTTCTGATTGAAAACCGAAGAAGTTAATTTTAATTTTTCGAGAAACCCTTTACTAAGTTTTGTTGTTAACTCAGGTGCCGGGTCAGTTTATGCACAGCTCAACCAACCAATCCTGAATTTCAGTTTGTCAAGGTTGTCTTTTAAATATAAAATTCAAGCTAACAACTCATTAATTCGGTTTGAGTGTATTGTTTTCCGTTTTTAGCACAAGTGCTAAAAGTGCTTTGAAATAGTTGATGATGTAAGGAGAATGATTTGTTTCGAAGTTCGTGTTTGACATTTTTAGGACTTTTAGCAAAAAAGGGTACAAAAATGCAAAGTGTACAGAAATACTACCCAGAATTTACCTGGAAAGTGTGAATGAGTGGCTCAGATGACAATGTAAGTGCATCTGAGCCACTCATTCTTACTTTTTGAGTATTTTTTTGTGTACGTAGCATTACTGAAATGGGTAACCAAAGATATGACTTAATTTGAGATAGATTTGCAATAGTCAAGTTGTGCGCGTAATGAATTGCTTCTATTAAAATGTACTCCTACATGTTACAACTATGCACGTGTTTAATTCATGCTAGATGGCAACACATTTGAGATTTGACAGAAAGATGTGGAAAAGATACATGGATTGATAGTGGTCGGCTACAGACTAGAGGACCTTTGAATTGACAATTCCCCGTTCCTGTAAATCCAATCAAGGAAAAAGAGGGAAGAAGAATATGGTTCTTACAGCGAGCACTTACCACGATCATAACCAACAAGAAGTTTGATTGGACTTAGAAGTTGACAACTTGACATTGTAAAAGACGGTCTTTATCAAACACTGCATAGAAGCTTCCCAGCCACCTATTGGTTAGACTTGCAAGTAAGCAACTTCGACCCTTCCTCAATATTTTCTGCCACAACTTACAGACTTTTACTGTGGTTATTTTTTGGCTAACATTCTTTATGTCGGGTTTAGTCCGGAATATTGCTAATCATTGAGCACGTTTGATTGTCAGATTATTTTAGAAGGATTAGAAAATATGATGTTATAGGGATGAAGAGAACATGTGGGTCCCTGAAATTATAGATGGTAATAGGTACAAAACGACCACCGACCACAAGCCTACTCGGCTCGACTAATGCCTGTTGGGCCCATGAATGGCCTGCTTAGACCATACCTTGCCGAGCAAGCGGAATGACCATGACCAGGGCCGGCTTCGCTATTTGGGTTATCCCAAACCTGACCCCAAGCTTGGTCCCATTAACAGGGCTGACCCTAATATTTTGGATGCCTAACGCGAACTTAAAATATAGTGTCCTTGGTTTTTTAATGGGCTACTATAAGGTAAAAAGATTAAACATAGTATTTTAGCTCCATAATTTAACTAAAATAAACTTTTAAACTGCTTTTTACTATTAGAAAAAAGGGGCCAGATCCAGGGACACAAATTTTGACACTCCATCTCAACCATTCAAATGAATGGCTGAGATTTGAACATTATGGTACTCTCCTCTTTCCCTACTCACATGTACTCTATCTTCTCTAGGGATGTTCATTCAATCCGGATCCGACCACCCGACCCGATAAAAACCCAAAATCGATATGTCAGATGAGGCAATTCGGTCGGGTTCGGGTATAATAAACTGGAAATTTCAAACTTTCGGTCGGGTCACGGGTTGGTAAATTTTCGTTCTGGTGGACCCGACCCGACCGAAACTAACTTAGTATAAAAGGCTTCAGTAGTCTCAGTAACCCTAAATCAATCGCCGCACACTCCATTCATCTCCTCCACACACTTCAGATTTGAAAAAAAAACACCCAATCTCTTTCTCTCCGCCACCCACCGCCAGTCTCCCATCTCTCTCCGGCTCTCCGCCTCCACCCGTCGGCCATCGCCCATCGAAGTCTCAGATTCTCAAAGATCAAAGATGTGGACAATACTACTACTAGAGTCGATTTGAGATCGACGATTTCAAGCACAGTACCAAACAAACAGCGATATCAGCCAGAGGTCCAAAGTCACCGGACAAACATAGCGCCGATTCGATTTCAACTAGTTTTGGAGGTTTGTTTTTGACTTTTTTTCAGTTTTCTTCCTCTCCTCTCCTCTCATGTTCTTTTTTTTTAATTTGTAAGTCGATTAATTATTTAATTCGTTGATTTAACGCTAACACACACTCTCTCTCTCTCTCTCTCTCTCTCTCTCTCTCTCGATGGTAGACATTTCAAAGAGACAAAGACTATCACCTCTCTCTCGGACTCTCAGAAACTTTCCTATTGGTAAAAGGTAGGGGTGTGCACGGGTCGGGTAGGGTCGGGTTTGGACTCTACCCGACACCCGACCTGATCTGGTCGGGTTGGAAATTCTTGAACCCGCAAAGACCAACAAAACCGCCCAAAAAACTAAATCGGATTTTCGGATCGGATCGGTCGGGTTCGTCGGTTTGTGCTATTACTGGGTTTGCTTGTAGAACCCTTGAACAAATCGAAACAAAGAGGTAGACTTTGTTCTTATAAAACATCATCTGTAGTAGAACAGACCCAGTGCTTCCAAACACAAGTAAAAAAAAAGAAAATAAATGTTACGAAATCAATTTTACAGGTTTCCCATAAACTAAAAATATAGATTTCAA
>JAXBDA010007888.1:0-16329 GCA_036023075.1 Gaultheria prostrata
GTTAAGTAGAATATCACACTTGGGGGTTAAAATAAAGTGAGACCTAGACCAGTGACAAGGATTTCTGTTAGGGTCAGACAGCCATGCATATGCTGCTGGATCATCTTTCTCTAGCTCCTCCATCAAACAAAAAAATTGGGAATATGTACAAAAGTCAAATGACATGTGGTCCAGATGGGTATATAAAAATGGAGAACAAGGGGACCACATTTCACAAAAACACATATACATTGTCAACAAAAGCAACATCCACAGTTGATTTTTTATTGATAAATGGGACCACTTTTGCGAATAAAATACCAAAACAGAGACAAATTCACATAAATAAGATGACTTCTTGAAGGATTCATCAAAGCCATGCATGCAGGTTTACAAACCCTACTTTCAAAAACACCCAAAATTTCCATTTTTCAAACTACTGAAGTGAGAGTAACTTACAGTTTGGGATTAACTCTTCTTCTTGCCTCAACTGATCGTCCATGTTGAGAATACGCAGTTGAACCCTAACTTCACTGTGCGATCGAGTTCATACGATGTGACTCTGTCTCTCTCTTCATCACTCACTCACACTCTGTGTGTGTGTGTGTGTGTGTGTGTGTGTGTGTGTGTGTGTGTGTGTGTGTGTGTGTGTGTGTGTGTGTGTTCTGGAATGATCACTCTGTCTCTCACCCTGTATGTGTGTTGTAGACATATGGGAGAAAAATGAACTGGATTACCAATTGTGCCCTTGGATATTCCTTTAGTAACTCACGTGAGTTGCACATGTTTGCCTTTCCATCCATTTTTGTAACAGAAGTTAGATTTTGGATCCAATGGGATAGCATTTGATAGTTGGAGGATGACATGGGTGAAATTGATAGTTGGAGGACGATATAGAAAAAGTATGTGTAGTTTGAAGGTTGTTTACATAATTCACTCTTTTTAATTTGAGAAGAGGATATGCGAAGGGAAAAAAGAGAGTAGAAATCAATCTTCCTTCTTGCTTTTTTTTTTTCATTCTTTTTTTCTTTACTACTATAATTTTTTACGTCCCTCCCCCTTTTTTTTTTTTGGAAAAATTAGTCATAAATACATTCATAATATTTAGCCTTTTTGGAAGGGAAGGATAAGGAACTTTTGCAATCAAAAATAAAAGATATAGTTTTTAATATTGATTTAACAAAAGGACAAAACACACCCACTCTCTTGAGCGGGAGACTGGGTGTTGGTGGTGTCGGTGATTGTTGGTGTTTGGCGATCACTTGTGACGTTTAGAGGGAGCGCCGAGGATCAGACTTCAAGTGGGAGATTTGTTGAGTTGTGGAGCCTGATCACGCAGGACAAGACTTTGATGATCCCGTCCGGATGAAAACTGCAGATTGTGGTAGCAAGTTTTGATCGATGTCTGAATTTTGCGAACATCTTGTTCAGACGGTGGTTATGTCCGTCCAGACGGTCGGGACAAAAAAACGCGTGTTCACTTGATTTTTTAGGATTTTTTTATGTATTATGTCGCCTTGCACTATAAAAGGGATACATAGGGCAGCCCCCATTGTAACTTTGATCATAATTCATCATAGGGAAATACTCCAACATCCCATGGAGTATGATTAAGCAATCAACTTAAGTCAGAACCACGTAAATCTCTGTGTCTTATTCTTTTCTTACTTATGATTATTTTATGTCCTTGTTTTGTTCTTCGATTGTGTTTGTTCGTCTATAAATTTGAGCGCATGAATCCATAACAAACACTACGCTTATTTTTGTTTTTATGTCGTCATTCACTCTCTCAGGGACGGAAGGGCTATATCTGAAAAGGCGGGGCTATGTAATTTGATGATATATATATTTTCAATGTAATACTAGGGTTTTTTCAAATTGCAGTGGAAGCGACCGTCCTTGCACACTCTCTCTCTCTCTCTCTCACATGCATGTTTACAATTTGATTTTAGTTAGTGCATGCACTTGGTTATTTCTTAACTTCTGTTACTGTATTACTTGGTGATCTCACGGAATTGAGCCGAAAAGCAGAAAAAATTGAAGATCAAGAGAGTTAAAAAAAAAAAGGTCTTAGAACACAAATATTTGCAAAATATGTTAACACGGCACTGACAAGTCTTTTTTTTTTTATAAAAATATTATCAACTTGACCGAAATAGGAGTGTTTATTTTAGCAATTTCCCACCGAAAATACCTACATTATAAGCAGGGGCGGACGCAGGATTTTCTATCGGTGGATCAAGAATCTATAAAAATTTTACATATTTCATGTCTTGGGACAAGATCTAGTGAATCGAGTGTAATGTCTTGGGACAAAAATTATCAAAATATTCAAAAATATATGCATACATCTATAAGAAATTTTAATCCAACGAAGTCAATTGACCCATCTTCCTTCTTCTTGAGTCGCCCTGATTATAAGCAAGCTTATGGGAGGAAAGTTTACATGGGCACAAAGAAACTTGAAACGTCGAATCCTAGTCCATAACGTTGGCGCAAAACTAATAATTACATGAAAAATTTTCTTCGTTTAAAATTTGTCTTGGAATATATACACATAGAAAGTCAAGATTATGACGAACCGTCCAAACAACCGACTAAGCAATCTAATCAGCACCATCATATCACCTTGAACAGTACTCTTCCGCCGGCCCTAACTAGAAAAATATTTTTACTCCTATAACTTCAGTTTGATCTTAATTCTTTAAAAGTTTGGACTAATAGTAATAAAGTAAGAAGAAGATAAAAAAAAAAAACACGCACATTTCAATATACATTTTTTTTCTATTTTACACACTTTCACACATCCTATACATTTTTCACATATATCAATATACTTTTCAAATCTTAACAACAGCCCACTAGGCTGCTTTTAGAATTTTCCTTCAGGGATGAATTGTACTGTGAAAACAAGATTATGCATACCGTATCTGTCCTTTTTCTTCTTTTGCTACTGTATGTACCGAAAGCGGTGAAATATCGGGTATCATTTTCGAGTTATGCTCTTAGTGTTATTTTTCCAAAGCAAAATATCTACCATTATAGTCAGCTCAAAATATATATATATATCGACCATTTGGCTCCCAAACACCCAGATGGGGAAAACAAGAATGAGAAAAGTTGAAACCAAGGCGGCCAAACACCCTCTATATATATATGCTTCTCTAGAAAAATAAAAATAACATACTATGCTACCATTCACTATCAACAGGTATTGTATGATACCGAATTCGCAGAAAAGTATCATGAAATGAACCCATATTTTCTTATATTCCATTCATAGTTGAACAAATTTTCTGCATAAATTGATGCCAACAATTTTCAAGGATTAGGTGATTACTCCACCCACCAGTAGTACCCATGAACAAGAAGAAAATCGAGAAAAACCTCCACTAATTGCAATGCTATCGATCGATCGGGGTTGAACTTTGTTAAAGGTAATATAATAGTTACCACTTTTAGCCAATAGAGCAAAAAATAGTCACCTTCATCTTCTTCTTTTTTTTTTTTCTCTCATTCGATATACATTAGTGGGGTTTAGCAGGGGAATTAGTAAATTAGTCCAGAGAAGGTCTAGAAGTTATCCATAGCCCTAAACCCCAAATGCCTCTGCTGAGACTCGAACCCTGATCTCGCTAATGTGATAACCAGGAGATAACCGCTAGGCTACAAGCACTTGGTTCAAAAGTATGAATTAGATTGTAAAAGTCATTAAAAAGTAGCTAAGCCCCATGCAAAGGCCATTTTATTTATACGGTAAATACTGCAGACTTAAAATACCCTGTAAAATAGAATGACGTGCAATCCTTCAATCGTTATAACACAACATTTCTACCGCTATTGCAAAAGGTTTTATGGGTTTGCATTGTCTTTTTGGTGGGTGCCGTCGGATCATGTTTTGAACGGTTCAAATGTATTCAGCAATTTTAATTTATTTTTACCGATAAAAAATCAAAATACATCTGGGTCGTCCAAAACATGATCCGACGACCGTGCTATGCACAACACCCACCCCGTTTCCGTCTTTTTGTGCTAATTGTTTCATTTCAAACTTCCACTTCGATCCCATGAAATTTATTAATTTAAGTTTGTTGGTAGCAGCTGGTTCTTTTCCTCTAATATATTAATTTGTTACTCCCACCGAATAAATACTAGCTTTTGAGCACTCTTTATTTTTAGTAATGAATGAAAACGAAATTCGCGTTACGTGAACCGTTTTTTGGGACACAAAAGGATGCAATATATTATGGGATCCACGGCCAAAAGTCCTCCCAAAAAGAAAAAGTCAGCATGTTTGTATCACAATATAAGTGCAAATATTTCATGAAAGGTGGGAGGGTTTTGATTCGCAGTGTCGAGAAATATAACACTAGCACTGTTACGATCATATATCAGCCAATATCAGACAGTATCGACCGATACGTAAGTAAATAATCCAATCGAAGGTCCGAAATCTTGTTACGTGACGACTTTTATGTAAAACCCTGAGTGAGACTAGGAAGCCCACCAGCGATCATTGAGATCATGTCGCAAAATGTTAAAGAAGCCAAATGTAAAGCGCATGTTGTGAGAAAAACTTGGGTGTGTGTAGGATACCACATGCTGTCTGTCGTGGTACCCGTAGCGCCACATCACAGCCGTCTAAAAGTGTTTTGGACGGTCATGGCAAAATTTATACACGGAACCTTCCTCTTCACATTTTGAGGAAACAACGCAACAAAAAAGGAATCTCATCGAACAATACCACTTCCGGATTTCAATCATGGCTCCGCCACTGCTGGATTTGTCAAGGCTTTCGACTTACGTGTATCATCTAGCTATTCATTTACCCCACACCCTCTGTCTATATATATCACTTCTTCTCCACCTCTCTTCATCACTTCTCTTGCATATCTCAAAATCTTTCTCCCTCTCTCTCCATTTGTTCTGCATTTTGATATTTTTGTGTGTGTAAGAGAGCACCAATGGCTTGCTTAAAGCTGGTTAGTTGATTGATTCTCTCTCTCTCTCTCTCTCTCTCTCTCTCTCTCATGCATGTATATACAAAGATGGTCATTTTTCATTTGTAGTTTTTCCAATTATAGGCTCATGAAATTATTGATACAACTTGATTTTTTTCTCTAATTTGTGTATGGGTAGCTAGGGGCTGAATTGTGAATAGAAATCCATGCATGCAGTGATGCATGGGTCCAAGTGAACTCCATATACTAGGAATCTTTAATCCGCCGCCATCATTGGACGGTTTAAGACTAATGATCGATGCAGTGATGCATGCGGGTCAATTTGAAAATTGGTTAAAAACAAATTTTAGTTGTCGGAATGGTTGGATTATTGCCTTAATAATAGGAGAGTAGGGATGGCGGCTGTGAGGGCCATTCGGGGCCCATTAATTTGATGTGAAAAGCTCATTTTGTTTTGGCTTGTCGATCGAGTCGGTAACACATTCCAAAACTTAAACTAATCAGCCAGGCCGACCCTGATAATTATGGGGCCCTAAGCAAAAATAAAATATAGGGCCCTTCATCCTTATGACGCAAACTTTAGCTGCTAAAGATAATTGACGCAAATCCTATCAAAATTGTGAGGCGCTGTTACGGGGAGTTTTCCATTTTTAGCACCCATTGTTATTGGACATTTTTGCATAAAAGTGGTAGAAGTCATTTTATTTCTCATTAGCTAAAAGTCATGTTGCTTAAAAGTCCATATATGGGGTGGTGAAGAACGCAAAAAAACAAAAAAAAAAGGGGGAGGGATTTAAAAAAAGAAAAAAGAAAAAAAAAGGGAGGGACTAAAATACTACTCCCTCCGTCCCTTTTTTAAATGATTCATATGGGAATACGTGTAATTTCAAACCCCTAAAAAACATATTTCTCTATAAAATCTTTTAATTTTTTTAATACCAAATTAAAGTACTCAATTTGGTGCAAAAAAAATTAAAAATGTGCTACGGAGGTGCTTTTTTAACGTCCACAAAAATACACGTTTCCCAGTTTTGCTGCGTCCTGTTTGTTGGCTCATCGTGCTGAACTTTGTTATTTGTATTTCCTAAATTGTGATGGCTGTTAAGAATTTTGATGTAAAATTGTACTCCCTCCGTCTCTTTTATAGTGTTGAACTTTCTATTTTGGGATGTTCCTTAATAAGTGTGTATTTTGAAAAGTTAGTGAGTACATTTTCAAATTTACCCTTAAAAGTAGATTCTTTTTTGAAAAGTTAGTGGGTATTATTATATTGATAAGGGTAAGTAGTAAAAACAAATTGTTAAGTTAGAATAACAAGGCTGATGTGGGAGAACTTTCGAGGTGCTCTCTACTTTAATAAAAAATGAGATTTGTCAAGCCACATGAAGATGCTCTTACATTGTGCATTATTTTAGGTTTCCGTAACCAAACTTTAGTACGAGTTCTTTTTACCTACCTCTAAGCAAGATCTTAAATCAAACACATGCTAAGCACGAGGCCTCGAACCTTGTTTAAATCTACATGAAATGGATTTTTTTTTCTTAATTATTTTGAGCAAATTAAGAGGTAGTACTTAAATAGTGAAGGGTTATTTATTTTTATTTTTTTTGTAAATCCCTCATAAATTTCGTCACTATAAAAATAAAATACTTTTTGCACAAGTATGAAAATTTGTGCATTAATTTAGGAACTAATTGAGATTTTTAAACTAAGATAAGATTAATACATAATTGAGATTTGAACAAAAACGCATATCCTGACGTTGATTTGTGTTCATCTAAGTCACTAGCCCAATCAGCTTCTGAACCCTAATAGCTAAGTACATAATTTATTGTCCCTTTCAGATATCTGAGTATCCGCTTCACTACTTTCCAATGAGCAACTCCGGGATCTGACTGGAATCTACTGACCAAGCCAACAACATATCATATATCTAGCCAAGGACACATCATAGCATACATCAGGCTACCAACAACACTTGCATAGGGAACACGAGTCATCTTTTCTTTTTCATCCCGAGTATTTGGAGATTTTTTTTGGCACAAACTTTTGCCTTTACCAATTGGAATGTCAATGGGCTTACAATTATGCATATGAAACCGTTCAAGTACCTTCTTAATATAAGTGTTTTTGGACAAACCAAGAAGTTTCTGTGAACAATCTCTTAGGATTTTAACCCCAAGAATATAATCTAAAACAATCACGCTTTAGTGGAGACAATGGCCTCCCTATCATTTCCAGCCAATGATATATCGTGGGCGTACAATGACAAAATGATGAAGCTTCCCTAATTGAACGGTAAACATAGACACGCGTCTTCTTCGACCATCGTAAACCCATTCGTCAGAATGGCTCGATGAAATCTAATGTAAGATTGCCTAGATGATTGTTTAAGGCCATAATTGGACCGTTTGAGCATGCAAACTTTGCACTCTTGTCCTTCAACCACCAAACATGCATGTTTTTTTTTTTTTGATCACCTGGGAGATGGTTTCCTCATAGTGTAGGCTCTCTGCCAGAGCTTTTGCTTTGCTGTTCATGACTAGCTTCATCATCAGGCCACAAGGTGGTGGCTTGGTTAATCTACTTAGCCAAATTGGGGTGTGTACAATTCTAAAAACACATCGGAACGTTCTGTAGTCCCAATTAAACGAACTACCCCACCTACGCAACTGCTCTACCCAACAGATGCAATTTACATATTGCGTCAGTTACCATTTTGAGACGTTATCTCATGTGTTCATAAAACGCAACATTTAAATAGGGATATATTGTCTAACCAGTGAAGGAGAGAACGGTAATGGATGACTTCTAGAGTTCATTTAGGTAAAATTTGATCGATGCGATGATGGAATTGTATCTACATTTGTATTTAGATTTGGTGGAAAGGGTTTTAGAAATGAACACAATACATTTTTTTTTTTTTTTTGAAAGATTTTAGGGTTTAAGATTGCAGGAGGTACGAGGCTGTTCATTGGATGGAGACGTAGACACACTAGCCTTTGTTTAGTCTGAAATGTGAATGGCTGGAAAGTATAGATGTGGTTGGGTGAGTAGAGGGCTATATGAAGATAAAAAAGAATATTTATGCAGATGGTCATTAGTCTTTGTTTAATCTGCGATTTGAATATTTATGCAGACAGTCATTAGTCTTTGTTAAATGCAGACAGTCATTAGTCTTTGTTAAATCTGCGATTTGAATCGAGGCATAACAATGCGAGAAATGATTGTCTTTTGATGTGAGTGCTGGTTATTTCTCATTTCAATATTGGTCCTCATGACTAGCACCGTCCCTCCCTGTATTATTTTTTTCCTGTTGGGTTATTGGCCTGTATAATTATTTTTGTTCTATCTTCTTGTTGGAGCTAGACACTTTAACTCATCAGTATTATAAATAGTGGTGAGCAACGAAAGTAGAATCCATTACAGCCCTATGCCATTTTCCTTCCTTTCTCTGCTTTTTTCCTTTCTAGTTAAAACACTCTAGTACTAAACTAATAAGAACAGATCCTACGCTTGATCTTAGCCAAAAGGCCGAGAAAGGTATTACAACTCTAAGTACTAGCTGCCTTCGTTCTTAATTACTAACTTGGATCGATCATGTCAATCCCATCCTCTTCAACTTCCTCTATCCAACTAGTTCAACCACCACAACAGCCACTGCCTTCTTTTCGCCCCGAACCCAATCCTTCATCTCGTCCCACACTTCCTCTTACTTTTCTTGAATTCCTTTCTTGCCTAAAAACTCACCAGATCATACCAATCCACAAGATCAACGATGTGGTAATCCCAACTCTACGCCAAAATTTCGAAAAATTGAATCCCCGTCCTCCCATAGACCTACAGCAGACGTATGACGAAGTTCTTGGAGATCTGTCTCACATCGAAGAGACACTTAAAAGTCTCAAAGATTGGGAAAATCGTCTCAACACACTTACGAAAGATTTGATGCTTCACGATTGGGAAGCTACTTCACAAACTGCAATTCCTGATATCAAAGAGAAGGTATCGAGATTGAAATCCCATATTTCTTAGATTTTTTAGTGTAAAAATCTGAGATTTTATCAAACTTTCTTCCCCACTTGATAAAATCTAGGGTTGATTTTATCAAATCTGTTGATTTTATCAAATCTTGATAAAATCAAATCAAGTGGGAAACTTAGCCTTAATTATTTTCCGAACAAATGTTGTTGAAGAGATGGTTTGGAGATACGCCTTTAGGCTTAAGTCACATCAATGGTAACGCGGCTTACGTTTCCGTGTACGCTTATATCTGATGGAAAACAAATGCGTACAGAAATTTGGTACATAAAATGTCCAAAGTTTTTTATTTGGCCACTCCGATCTCACACGGTTGATCGGAGCCGTTCATGTTCTTCAAAATGATGTTTACTTAAAACCCGTAAAAAATTAGCTCAATCAAAAATTGGTAAATACTATATCGGTTCATCCAGTTTATGATACAAGTAAACATTATTTTGCAAAAACTATTCTTTTTAATATTATTTTTTGGCCTCTACTTTTGAAATCCATTTCACCCGCCCTTCGGTTGCTTTTGGACCTTCAATAGCCTTGTTAGAGCATTAATATCAGCCTCCTCACATTTTAAACCAAATTTAACCCCAAAAACACTTTTTATATTTTAACAAGTCACTTTATAAAAAACTTACAAAATCAGACTCTCTATTCTAACACACAACACCTAGAAAAAAAAAGTACTTTATATTTTAGTACCACCTATCCAACTCTCCACCTTTACTTTTTCCCAAAACTCTTATTTTACTCTACCTATTCTAATAAAAATGAATAAAATATTTCTTAACTTGTGAATAGTGCCTCTGGAGATTTGTTAAGGACCTGCTGCAAAGTTTAAACTTTTGATAAGTGGGCCCCTCAATTATTGAGGCTGATTTTGGACCTTATTTCTCACTTTCACTCGCTAGATTAACTTTTCCCCCCATTTGGTCTGCCTGATGCGGATGCCCTAAGTCCTTTCTTTCTTTGAGGCCAGTTTATTTAATCCGATTCCGACCAAACGATCTCTCTCAGTACCCACCGCGTGCTCCTTTAGAAAATTAGAACAATCAGAATGTCCCCCAAATGCTTTCGTTGGAATTTGGACATCGCCAATTCTTCACACCGGACTGGCCTATGTTTTAATTCTTTGATTGTTAATTAGATAAACTGTATGTCTAAACTTCAGTTAAGTCAAATCTGTATTTGCAGCACTTTGTTGTTCTTTCTTTTGGAAATGCTACAATACGCAGCTCATAAAGGTGTATACTATATGCACTTAATGTATCACGTCCTCGATTTTCAAACATAATTGAACAAAACTTCTAATAAATAAATATCCACTCCGTCCATACGTACATACTCATTACGTGATATGCCATATCATCCCAAATTCCATGAGTACAAATGAAATGAGAACAACTAATTACATATATCTCGTCAAAAGACAAATAGATTAAGTTACATTTTCATTTTCGAAACATAGCTATGTAAGATGATAAAAATGAAGCTCTCAAAAGACGTCTGGCAATGCACCACGGCACTCCAAGCTATACGCCCTGGTTAGTACCTGAAAATAAAGGGTTGATCATACACTTGCCAGTACAACAAGTGAATCCCATCGAATCTCACCAACATAGCCTCCTCCCTAGCCTTGCTACGAGGTTTAGAGTCTAGATTACCCAAAAATCAGTTAGGATAGTGAAGATCAACAAGTATTCAAAGAGGGAGAAGAAAATTCAGCCAAGAGATGGGTTAATCTTACCTCCACAAGTGAGATATCCGAAATCCAAGTGAGATTGGTGTAAGAGATGCATAGATCTTGATGAATTGATGAGGTTTAATGTGGAAATCAAAGGATTTGGGTGACATTTGAAAAGTGATGCAGCGGAATTCACGAGAGAATAGTTAGTGTACTATTCTAAAGAAAGATAGGTACTCAAATCCACGAGTGTTCTGAATCCACAAGAGAAAGAGTGAAAATCTCAGAGTTATAGTTGATTGATTAAAAGTTACTCATTCTCATAGGCTGCATCCTTATTTATAGGCTAAACCCTAACTTAACTAGGAAATAATAGACTTTTGCTAACCAAGAAAAAATAATAAAGGAAACTAAGAAACATAAAATAAAAGACTAATATACCTAATATAAATATGCCAAAACAAGTGGCAGAAAATTAAAATATCATAAATCAAGCTATTACTAAAATAATGTTTCCATATGTTAAAACACTGAATATCTTGTCCTACATCAGTCTTATTTTCTTCAAAAGAACTCGTCCTTGAGTTTTCGTTTGGAATCTGTCATCTTTCATGCCAAATAAATAGATACTTGGAACACTTCAACCCCTTTATCCTTGTGCTAAATGAAATTTATTTGCTCATACAAAAATTCCTAAAATTACAATAACATCATGAATACTTAAAATGCGTACAAAAAAATTAGAGTTAACTATGACGCCAATCATAAAAGCAAAATTTATAAGCTAAAAAATAATGATGTGTCTCAAAAATGAAAAATGTACTGCTATCAGTTATTTGTTTCCCCAATTTAGCTCTCACCCGGCCGGCTGTTATTTGTTGACAACCACTCTGTATCCAATCCTCATAGGCTCTTCCTGAAATTGCTGACCTAGACCCAAGTGGAACATCAATAACCAAACAAAAGTAAGAAGCTCCCCACCCTGGCACGGCTGCTGTACGTGGACACTCACTTCAGAATGGAATGCAGTATAAGTCAACAGTTCCATCCATATTTCGCTCATTAGACTCCACCGATTATTTTCTTCAAATGCCAATAGTTGCTCCGCAAGTCTACATGCATCAAACAACACACATATGCTTGCATCTTCTTTCTGAACAACTGATTTAATATTAGTATACGCTGAACGGATCGATTGGCAGGCTTGATTGTGGTCTGTTATTGATCTCTTGGAAAATAATCTCTTAGCCTCTTTGGAGGTTTCCCGAAAGAATTTTATCCAGTTACCAGCACCCGGAGCTATCATGTTAGGCTTATTCAGTAGAAGATATAACAGGTACTCTGAAATTTCCTTACTGAATCGGCATTCGCTATACGAAGCATCATTATCACAGTCATTGATTTTGGCTTTTTCTTGATCGGGACAATCCTTGATGTTATTGTAGACAAGATCAGTGGCAATGTGCCATAGCAAGAGGCTATGTCCATACTCAACCTCTCCAAGGCTCCATTTGAGTTGAGTATAGCAAGATCTTTGCATGAGAACCCAATCTCCCCTCTGCGAACATATCTTTATCGCAGTTTATTCATTCTGCGCTAGCTCTGATCTTGTACACAGCTCTCTAAAAATCTTATCTTTCAAAGACTTTGAGACAGTATCTGAGGTGATTGTAGGGGTGAGTATCTTGCCCTTTTGAAAATCCATAATGGTTCTACTAATCATTTGAGAGATAGAGAGATAAGTGAGAGTAAAGGCTTGGGCCTTTCCAGTTGTGTGAATTCATTGTGTGTAGTTGGATTGGATCTCAGTGTGTGGCTGAAATTGTTTTATATCTTGTATAAGTATTGTACGTGTTAAAGTATCCACCTCAAAATTAATTAGCAATAAGTGGAGAGGCCGCCCAGGCTTATATACTAGTTTTGGTAATCAATGTGGGACAAGCTCTAACAGTCCTCTGCACATGCGACCCCTGACCCGCACGTGGAGAGATAACTAACTATTCAACACATACGACAACTATCAAACATCAACGACAAACTAAGGGGAACCAACCATTAACAACATAGAGTTTTGTCCAAAAGCCTCTGAAAACCTGGCTCTGATACCAACTAGAAAATCAAAGTAGAATATTTTCATTCATAATAATTCTGTAATCTGTACATGTACATATTTATAGATCGAGATGGATCACCAGTAGAGATCCTCCAATCAAGCTATTTGTATAATTAAGTTAGGCTTATCTACTTTTTTGGTCCCTATAAAATGAGCTCAGTTTCATTTTAGTCCTTTCAAAATTTTGCGTTTCAATTTTACCCTTCAAGTTTCATACCCATTTCAATGTTACCCTTCCGTTAAGTAAATGGATGGAAATCTAACAGAACTAATTAAACTAAGCCTTAAACTAATCTATTAACTATTACTATACATTAATGGACTAATTTTTCATTAGTTTATAGTAATCCGAGATTAATTGAATATTTGTGTGGTAAATCAAATCAAATCAAGATTTGAGACCAAACCCCCTGATTTCCATGGTCCTAACCCACATCCAATTCCTCTGTTTCTACTGGGAAGCATGCGGTGTGCAATCAGTAAATCAAATCGAAATTACGAAGAATTGATGGGTTCGTTGTCACACTTTTGGGATGCGATATGGGACAGGAAGATGGCCACATGATCAATAGCTAGAGGTCATTCATATTTGTCTAAATCTTTGATCTTCTTACTTGCTTTTGGTATTTATGCTTCTATTATTTTAACTTCTCCAATAAGAATAGAGCAAGTCTTCATTTTGTTTTGCTTTCTTCTGGTTTTCCAAAAGTAGATGTGTTGGATTTATTTGCTTTTGATTTTATTCACAAATTTGTTCAATGTTCTTAAAGACACGGCCATTTCATGCATATACAAAGGCAAATGTGGTGGTTTAATTTGGATTAAAAAATGCACAATAGGTTACGAGTTATTGTTTGACCTTTTGTGTATATTTTTAAAACAATTCGACTTACACACACATCGTGTATGCCGCGATCTCTAGTATGCATAAAAAAGATCAATATTTAACAGGAAAATACATTGAAAGCCACTGAAAGCGAACGACAAACATACTAGGGACCACTAAAATATTCAATTAATCTCGGATTATTATAAATGAAAATTAATCCATTAATGTATAATAATAGTTAATAGATTAGTTTAAGGCTTAGTTTAATTAGTTCCGTTAGATTTTCATCCATTTACTTAACGGAAGGGTGACATTGAAATGGGTATGAAACCTAATGGTAAAAATTGAAACGCAAAATTTTGTAAGGACTAAAATGAAACCGAGCTCATTTTATAGGGACCAAAATAGTAGATAAGCCATTAAGTTATTTCCCTAACAGAATAATATCTCTAAACTAGGAAAGAATATTATCTTTTATAATATGAAAGATTTACAAGAGAGAATCTTTGACCATTAATACAAAATCGCAACACTGTGCGTTTATGTATTGTTTCAGTGTGTATGGGTCTTCAACTTTTGTGTGAGAGAGATACAGAGAAGCGCGAAGTGTGTGAGTAGTGCATGTGTGAGGAGAAAGAAAGATAAGTGAGCTGTGTGTGATCAAGAGTGTTTGAGATTTGTATGAGTGTTTACATTGATTGGTTTAATAAAATTGTGAGTGTGTTGAGTGTATATCTCTCTGTGTGCGGACAAATTCAGAACCCCATCACCAATAACATATTCGTATAAACGTGAGGTACGTACCAGTAGTTGTTGTCAAATGAAGTCGAAAGGAAATCAGATTGAACATGGAGAAAGAGTCCGACCACTTGGGCCTATTGACAATAAAATTGGCAATAGGTTTTAACAAGTTGTAATTGAACGCAATGTCATTCCGAACTGACAGGAAGATCTTTAGGAGAGAGAAGATATCAGAGACTAAAGCCCCAAAAAGCAATGCATAGCTGATGCCAATATCAATCTTTGACAATCCTCGCTTATCCTGTCGAAGGAATAAGATATATGCGAAAGCAAGACAGAACATAGACGGAATACGCCTAGCAAGGATATAGCGCAGCGGAAATGTGGATTTTACCTTGGTATGGAGATCCTCATGCACGAAGTTGAGTTCGATTTCTGCTAACTTAAAAGCATCACGGCCACTTCTTCTGAGAAAGAAGTCGCGAGTTAATTGACGTTGCTTGTGTCCGTAACTGACACCTCCGGTGAAGAGTCCCTTAAAATGAGTGTAGAAGAAATGAGCAAATTGCAGCAATGACTTGCCGTCCAGCGCGTCATTAGCTGTATCAAAATCTAATTCAGAATCAGGCTTGAATTTCTTTGGAGGTAACTGCACACTCTCCGCTCGGGTTGGAAGGTTGGCCTCTCTCATTGCAACTTGCGCCTCAAAGAGTTTTTCGTAGTCAGGCTCAGTTTGCTGTGTGAATAGGCTGAAGGTGGAATATTTCCAGCTTTCCGAGCTAGCGAGACTCAGAGCTGTTGCTCGTTCTATACCTTTAATTACTCCTACCAGAAACACAATATATGTAGCTGAAGCAAGCGGGTGGGAGGGGCTGAAGGATTTCCAAGATGGAAGGTAAATAAGGAGAGTAGACCCGATTTGCGAAAGCAGCCGTATAAGGTTCTGAAGCCACATATCATTTTCAAGAGCGGAAAGAGAGATAGTATCAAGGCCACCCAGGTGGAGTAGAAGAAAGGATGCCCAAAATGCCTGAAGTCCGCCGTTTATTATATCAGCAGATCCGCTGCTGCCCTGTCTGTTAGAGATGAGTCCAATTGTATATGGAACGACCCAGTCTGCGAGAGAATAAGCTGAAGAGATCAGTGTCACCAGCCAACTCTTGTTTGTGCGTTTTCTTTCGGATGCAAATAAAAATAAGAAGCACTGAAGGAACAAACTCAACAGAACACACCCCTGGATTTCCCATGTGCTCCATAGTTGGAGAGCTTTGGGAGTAAGGTCTGAGAGTTCTGAGGAGTTCATTTTCTGTATTCTCTGTTATAAATTCAGGAAGATAATTGCAGGAACTGAAGTTATTTTATTCATTGCATTCAAGTACTTAAATAGAGGACTATATCAACTAAACGTGGAGAAAAATAAGGAACTAACTGATAATGGAAGCACACAAATAAGAACAGACTCCTATTGACTTGTTCAACTAACTAACTCCTGGCTACTAACAAACTCCTAAATAGTAGAATAAAACAAAGACTCAAAGACTTATTCAAATGTAAATTAAACTCTTAACACCCTCCCTTAAACTGAGAACTCTACAGAGATTCAGTTTAGAAAGGGTAATGCACTGGCCCATCCCCTCCAGCGACAAGTCCCTCTCAGCTTGTGCTGCTAAGTAACCTTGCAGCTCCCTCCCTCAAATTGGATCTTCCATGGAACAAACACCAAGTAGTCTTTGCAGCTTCATAAACACCACCAACTTGAGGGGCTTGGTCAAAATATCTGCAATTTGATCTTCACTTTTGCAATAAATCAAGTTAATGACTCCATCAATTGTGAGATCCCTCAAGAAATGATACTTCACATCTATATGCTTGCTTCGACCGTGTAAAACAGGATTTTTAGAGAGCTTTATCGCTGAATTGTTGTCACAATAAACAAGAGTAGACCCATCTTGCTCATAATGCAACTCTTTTAGAATTTTCCTCAGCCAAA
>JAXBDA010007889.1:0-16324 GCA_036023075.1 Gaultheria prostrata
TTTAATATATAATCGTTTTCCTTCACATGTTCATTAATGGAATGAATACTAATGCGGGTTTAGTGCGGTTCGGATAAAATCCAAATTCATATGGTTCGGTTATGGTCCACTAAAAATCATACCCATCGGATATCGGTTTGGATTTGGGTATAGATAAATACTTTAGGTTTGGGTATGGTAATAGCAAAACCCAGACCAAACCGATCCATTGCCATCCCTAATCTTTAGTCCTAACCACATCACTGACTGTAACTACGTGAAGGGCGGTGCTAAGGTTGCACTACCGTATTCATTATCATTATTACGAATTCTCCATTTTCATTCTCATCTCATTTCTCGCATCAACTATTCATCTTGAAAATTGTGTCGTGTAAATCTTGTATCGTATCGTGAATATGTAACGTGTCTGAAAAATCCTTTTTCGTGTCTATGCAATTTTCTCGTAAAATGTGTTTCAAAAATCAGTGTTTCCTCGTAAAATGTATTTTACTAAAATTTAGTATTTCCTCATAAAATGTGTCTCTAAAATATCATTTCTCTTTTAGCGACCTTCTCTCGACAAATAGAATAAGCAGGAAAGTCCCAGACAGAGGGGGTCGGAATATCCAGTTAATAGCACCCATCCTCTTTGTAGACAGACTTTCAAGGGTAACGCCTTGGGTCATTCAACAGTCTCTAGTCATAAAACATTCCTCATTTTTCAAAAATATTCCACGTAGACTTTTTAAGAAAAGTTCATTTACCGATAATTCCGTCTTAGTAAAATTGTAACCGTTCACGTGTTTTTCCAAAAATTACTAGGGCATTATAACGACGTAAATTTGAAATATCATATTCAATTCGGGCATTATAATGACTACGTATGTTCAAAAAAGTATTTTTGGAACCATGACTAATTACTTTTTATAAAACTTAAACTACTAACTTTAATTCTTAAAACGGGCATTATAACATTAATAAAAATTAAAGTATGTACTAAAACAACTAGTAGAATATTAGATAAAGCAATTACCGTAATTCCGGGATTAATCGGAAGCAGAAAAAGCTAACGGTTGACGGACGGAGTAGCGACTTAAAGCGTCATAAGGAAAAGTGAGGACTTTTCCTAGAAACGCCAGAAGGATCGCCGAAACTTCTAAACTAAGATCGAGGGGCGGTTTTGGAGTGGCCGGTGGCTAGTGGTCGCCGGAAGGATCGCCGGAACTTCTAAACTAAGATTAAGGGGCGGTTTTGGAGTGGTGGTGGCCGGCGGCTAGTGGTGGTTTGGATGAGTTTGGTTGAGTTTCAAGAACAACTCAAGAACTCATGAAGAATGGGGAGGGGAGAGGAGGAGACCGTCCTTTTACAGCACCGGCGTAGCTGGCTGGTTGAGCAGGTCCATGAGAGCTTATAAGACCGTTAACTTCCAAGAACACTACTAAGAACTACAAGATTGGAGGAGAGTTGAGGTGTGAGAAACATTGAGGTTGAACTTGCTATTTATAGGCAAAGTGAGCTCCCTCTCCTCTCCTATTATGGCCGGCCCTCTCCCTCTCACTTTCCTAGAAATTTCCCTCTCATCAATGCTAAAGAATAAAATCCTCATCATTAGATTTTGGAAAATAAAATCCTTAGGCTATATAGGCTCATGCTTATTGGTTCTATAGGTTCAAGTACAATGAATCTAGTAAAAATCTAGGGGAAATCATCTAGTCACATTTTACAGTGTAGGAAATGTGCGACTAACTATGTTTCAGAGAGTTTTCGGTACTAGTTTGCACTGCAATAAGACATGAGGCTATTAAGGGCTACTAAATCTGGGTGTAATCATGGAAATCTAGGGAGATTCTCTCATAATGAGAGGGAATAAGAACATCATCATTGGATTGATTTGGTTGTACTTGTGGGATACTCTATTAAGTGCTTAGATTCACCACATGGTGAAATAGGAAAATGCATGGAAGCTCACCCTCCTCTCTCTCTCTAAATCCTACAAAATCCTACACTAATAATGGAGAGAAATAGGCATGAGGCTAGGCTTGGTGAGGTAAGCGGAGTGACATAAGCGGGATGACATAAGCGTGGTGATGTAAGTGTAGGGTTAGGGTTTATGTAGGAGGGTTAATTGTAACAACCTGGATTTTCGGAGGAATTTTCTTATTTATTTAATTCAATTGTTGTAATAACCCGAATTTTCGTAAATAAAAATTCAAATTATATTTTAATAATAATAATTATTTAATCGTCGACCGATTTATTTAAATTAATATATATATTTGTCCGCGTAAATTCGTACACATGCCAAGGATAATACGGTAGAGAGAGAGAGAGAGGCCGTGGGAGAGAGAGAGAGAGAGAGCCGGCTAGAGAGAGAGAGAGAGAGAGAGAGAGAGAGTACAATTGCCAAGTCCCAATTTTGACCAAATCACCCAATTTTGACTTTCCAATTATGGCATATCTATCCATTTAGTGCGTTGTCTCTCTCAGGGAGACATAATCTACCCACTGACGCGCCTAGATTTACTAGCTATTGACTTCCCCAATTATCAGTACATTTTGTTCCGGAAGATTGCGTAGTCGCGTGTGGCTTGCACTGCGAAACTTGACTAGGTGAATTCACTTTGTGCTTATAGCATGACGCACCTATTTAGTAGCATGACGCACCTATAGATATCGTAGCCTCATAGCCTTTATCTCTCCGCAGTACAATTTACTCCGGCAAAGTAGCTAGTCGCGTAAAAAGTGAACAGAACGGTTATGTAGTCACATTATTTCCCTTGCATTATTGGCATTGTATGACACACCTAGGATTTGATGACACACCTATAGATATAGTACCTTAGTAGCCTCATGTCCCTTAGTCAGTACAAATTAGTCCGGAAACAAGCCTATCGCGTAGAAATTGCACCGGAAAGACCCGTAGTCACTCCTGCCTTGTTAGACTAGCCATTATTAACCCAGGGAGAATATATTCCCTCATTTAAGATCGCGTCATAAGATATTATTGCGTCATAGATGAGATCTTAGCCCTTATTAGCCTCATGCTCAATTGCAATGCAAATTAGTACCGGAAATGTAGTTAGTCGCGTATTTCTACACTGTGAAAGGTGATTAGGGTAATCTCCCCCTTGATTCATTGAACCCAAGGCTATGAAGCAATAGCCTTGAGCCTATTAAACCTATGGGAAAAACCCCTCATTAGTGCGCGTCATAGATACACCTCATGATGAAGATTCATGCATTAATGTGGAGCAATTTCCAAGAAGGAGAAGGAGAGAGGGGGGCCGGCCAAGAGAGGAGAGGAGGGAGCTCACCCATTGCCTATAAATAGAGGTCACTTCCTTCACAAAATCTCACACCAAAATCTTCTCTCACTCTCATAAGTTCTAGTAAGCTTTCTTGTAGTTTTTGGTAGAAAATCCCAAAATTCTTCCAAGTTCTTGAGTGTTCTTCATGAAACTCAACCTCCACCACCACTCTCCACCCTCCAAAGCCGCCTCTAGATCCTAGTTTAGAAGTTCCGGCAAACCCTCCGGCATTTCTAAGAAAGTTTACTTTCTTTTCGACGTCGTTACTCCACCCGTCTACCGTTAGCTTTTTTTGCTTCCGATTCAGCTCGGAATTACGGTAATAATCTTTATCTAAGTTTCTACTAGTTATTTTAGCGCAACTTTAATTTTTAGTAATGTTATAATGCTCGGTTTAAAAATAAAAGTTAGTAGTTTTACGCTTTCTAAAAAGAAAAGAGATGTGATTCTAAAAATACTTTTTCAAACTTACGCAGTCGTTATAATGCCCGAATGGAAAATGATATTTCAAATTTACGCAGTTATAATGTCCAATTGATTTTTGGAAAAATACGCGAACGGTTACTTTTTGAAAAAGGCGAAATTATCGGCGAATGAGAATTTTCTGAAAAAGATTCCGTGGAATATTTTTGGGAAATGAGGAAAATGTTTTATGACTAACTTGAGACTGTGGAATGACCCAAGGCTAACACCCTTGAAAGTCTGTCTAGAATGAGGATGGGTGCTATTAACTGGATATTCCGACCCCCTCTGTCTGAGACTTTCCTGGTTATTCTATTGTCGAGAGAAGGTCGCCAAAAGAAAAATATTGTTTTGAGAGACATTTTACGAGGAAATATTGAATTATGGAGAAATACGTTTTACGAGAAAATGCTGATTTTAAGTGACACATTTTACGAGGAAATATTGAATTACGGAGAAACACGTTTTACAAGAAAATGCTGATTTTTGAAACACGATTTACGAGAAAGTTGCATTTTTACGATAAGAGATTTTGAGACACACGACACGATACGAGATTTATCCAACACGAATATCGAGATGAATAGTTGATACGAGAAACGAGATAAGAATGAAAATGAGATGAGAATGAAAATGGAGAATCTGAAAATGGTACTGTCATATAGCACCGCCCTTCACGCTGTTGAGGTTCCGTGATGTGGTTAGGGCTAAGGAATACGGTAGTGCCGCTATAGTACCGCCCTTCATGTTGTTGAGGTTCCGTGATGTGGTAAGGGCTAAGCGCGTACAACAACATAGTGGATAAAGCTTTGTATCATGCTGATGAGGTTCTGTGGTACAAGGTGGTCGGGTTGTATCATGCTGATGAGGTTCCGTGATACGATACGATTGAAACTATGTTCGTGTGAGTCGCATAGTGGATAAGGCTTTGTATCATGTTGTTGAGGTTCCATGGTACAAGGTGACTGGGTTGTATCATGCTGATGAGGTTCCATGATATGATACGGTTGAAACTATGTTCGTGTGAGACGCGGGGTGGTTGGACTTTGTATCATGCTATTGAGGTTCCGTGATACAAGGCAGCCTGAACCTCGAGCGGAAAGGTTGGTGAAAGACGGGCCAATAACTTTCGAGTGATGAGAGATGACTGAGATGATTATGATGATTGAAATGATGAAATTTGAAGAAGAATGACTATGATGATAACGAGAAATGAGAACGAGACACATGTTTACCACCACGTTTACTCTGATTTATGTTGACATTGACACAAGCATATTTACACTGACACTGTTATATTTAAAACTGTTTTTGGATAAACTCATGTTATTACTTTTGAGCCTTTATATATTGTTCTAGAATTGCTAGTTGGGATTTGGGTAGAGTTATTGCTGGGCGTTTTCGCTCACAGGTGTTGCACTTGTGTAACCCTGGCATAATACCACGATGTTGCTCTACGACTCTGACGTATTATGTCAGACTATAGAGATGAACATGAGGAGTACTATAGCTTGAGAGCTTATGGAGCTGGACAGGACACCGTCGGGGCTGACGGCAGTGCAAAGAAGTAGAGAAACCCTAGTTGAACCTGTTTTGAATAAATGTAATAGCAAGGAGAATTATGTAATTTCCAAGGTGGAAACTTGTTGTAAGACTTATTTATTATTTCTATAATAAATATAACGTTCCCAAAATCAGGGGCGTTACATTAATGGTATTAGGTGAATATACACATGCATGTAAGTATATGCACATGCCCAATTAGGAAGCTTCCTCCCTCCTTCCACTAAATCTTTCCATTGATGGAGAGAATCTTGGTGAGAATCCCATGGGATTCTAACTGGATACTTGTATTAGACATGTATGTGCCAATTGGAAATTTTCTCATGACCTTCCTCTAAATCTTTATCTCAATCCTCCACAATAATTGATAGTCAAAATTGGAGTTATTAAGGGTGGCACTAAGTTTGGCTAGAGTGAAATAATGTAGGAGATTTTGTAGTACATAATAAATGATTTATTTATCCAAATAAAATAATTTATTGAATTTTGAAACAAAAAGTTTTATTTCTAAAAAATTAGGGTTATTACAGTCGCAACAAGTGAATTCCTAGTAATATGGGCCCCTTTGGCAAGGGTACCCCATACTTGGGCTAGTATGCCTTAATTTTACTCTTCTGCGAGGGATGCCCCTGCACGGTGCCAATTTATTTAGCACGTTGACCCTCTTAATCCGACGGGTCCTTTGTAAACTTATTTCTCACGTGACAGGCCTGGTTTGATCAGTCAACCTGAGTCAAATTAATCCATGTGCTGACCTTTTCCACATTTGATATTTCTAGTAAAACAGAGAATAACAAAAATGAGAAAGCAATGACGAACAATACTTTAACAATAGGATAATGTCATAACAGAGTGTTGATATGGTGTGAGTGTGAAAGTGTGTTTTTAGATAGTACTCCTATAATTTAGCTCAAATTATGTTCCAGCTTTTTGTGGATACTCTAAGAATTCGTAACTGGTTGACGGAGGGATTGATCTCCCGCAATTAATCAAGATGTGTTTAAACATAACTTGACACCTAATTATTAAAAAAAAAAACTAACTTCTACCATGCATAATGAAAATTGTTGTGGACCTGTTTATGGAGAAATTAATTGTATAGAACCAATAAGATAGTATTTCCTTAAAGTATGTGAGCATTGTATATGAAAGGTCTCCTAGAAGGAGGGATTTTGACCGCAATTCGTGCTTCCACGTGGATAAATGGTTCCAAGACTGCACGAGTGTATGTTTGGGTCCGAGCCATTTTGGCTTCCTCCAAGGCCTCAACATTCAAGTCTTCAAGAATGGTTTTTGTATTTCCCAACATATCTGTCTCCCAATTTGGAACTCCTATGAACACCAAATCCAACCAAATAAACATAGATGGGGACACGACTACCCTCAACGGTTGGAAAATAGACACTCTCTCCGTCTCATATTATTTTAATGAAATGTATTTTTAATGCATATTATTTTCTTCAAAATTTTGATTATAGTTTCATAATTACGCATTATTTTCGATTTCTATAATTATTAGTATCATTTATTTGTGAAGATTAGGTTGGGACAATCTACACAATGTTTTATTTAATTTGTCGAGCAATTTTAGAGATTTGGGAACATATGAAATAGAATGGGAAATGATTTTCACACCTCCCATTTTACAATTCACACTCCCTTTTTTGTCTTTATCTTCATGAATTTACAAAATTACCCTTGGATGTGTGAAAAATGTGTATTGAAAAATGGGCAATATTGTAAATTTATATGGATAAAGACAAAAAGGGGGTGTGGATTATAAAATAGGGGGTGTGAAAATCATTTCCCAATAGAATAGTTAACAAGCAATATGGAACTGAAAGAATATTACCTATAGGAACATATGTAAGATTAAATTGTATATTTAGTTATTGTGGCCCACATATTTTATATGTGGCACATACAATTTTGTGGCTATAATAAGATTCTCCATATCTTTAGGCTATTATTTTATTTTTCAATAGAGTAGTTGTTTCCTATATGGGCTTTACTTTGATGGGAAGTAAGTATAGTGTTCAATAAGAAAACTGGTCCTCTCTCTGCCTATAAAAGAGCTGTTAGGGTTCCATCAACTATGTCACCAAAACTGCTAGAAATGAGGCAAGTGACAGAAACCCGCCTTCCACCTAGGGCTTAATGTTCTTGGTAAAATAATAGTTACTTAATGAATTATTAGATCGATCAAGTTCCGCATAAATAGATCCGGGTACACAGTTCTATTTTTTTAATTTCCGCTTAATGTTTGTATTGTGATAATTATGATGGTTCTAAATCCTGTCACATAGTTGTAGGTTGTTAATTATTTAACACCATTAAAATAATTTACGACATACTCCATTTGTCAGTGTTTGTTGATTTTTTCGAAATTTGTGTCACTTTTCAAACATTTATACAGTATCGATTAATTTATAATGTTTTTTATAATTTTGATTGAATAATAGAGTAATTGAGATTTATCAAAATAAGATCTATATTGTATATTTTGAGATTTGTACTAAAAAATATAATCATTTAACAAGTGACAAATTCTAAAAAAAGACAAATAAACATAGACGGAGGAAGTAAGGAGAGCCAAACATAATGTTTGGTTCAGATTGGGTAGAGTCGGAGAAACAGTGAATAGAGTCCAAGTTGGTCTTCCCTTCCGATTGGGTTCGCGAGTGATGTTTCGTGTGAGGCGAGTTATGGGAATAGTTAATGTGCTCATCTTTCGTGAAGGGAGTAGGTTGTACTGATTTAATGCAGAAATGCTATGAGTATCGACTATGGGTCTGGTTAACGGGTGTACAATTACACGCATTAAAGATATAAAAATATATATTTATTGAGTCACACTTGCATTATAAAGTATACTTCTCCTTTGAAGTGCACTTGTTTTTGTACCCTTAACGGATGCAACATTGCACCCATTAGCATTTTTCATCGACTATTCATGTAGTATAGATTATGTACCGATCATGTGTGGAGCATAATTAGGGGTCTATACAAATGATCCGATCCTTTTAATAAATTTGAAATGTTTTTGCAAGTAGATAGGCAAAAAATCAGCTCAATTGAATATGTCTAAGTATTTGATCGAACTTTTAATTTTTCTATTATAATTTAAAATTCTGAATTCAGAATAAAAATTAAAACATTAGATCAAACACTTAGTCAAATACAATTGAGTTGATTTTTAACGAATCTGTTAAAAAATATATATTAAAATTATTAAACGATTCAGATCATTGACATGAAAGCATATACACACATGATCTCTACGAAATCTGCACATACCTGATCGGTCCAATAGTGGTGGCTGTTTAATTAATTTAATGTCCTGTGTGGCTGGCGACCAAAGTTCCTAAGATAATGATGGTGTAGGTGTTGGATGTTTGAGGGGGATTAATACGTTTTGTCTGTGGTAGGGGTCCACTCCGGAGTCCAGTAGAGTAGCAGCAGCAGAGATTTTGCATTAGCTGTACGACTGAAAAGATTGTGCATACTGCGTCTAGAGTGCCAGACATGTTCATAGGTATTGCGGCTAAAAATTCAATAAAACTATGGGTACCGGCTTAGGAAACGGCTTTTACCCCTCCCTCCCTCTCACATACTCACATGCCAATGAACCTCCTTTTTTGTTTTTGGGGTGGGGATTGGTTTCACGGTTAGAGTGTCCGGGTCATTTTACACTTAAATCAATTAGTTATTTTTTGTCGTCTTCCTAGAATTTTTCCAACTTTCATCAATATTTTTTTTTTTAGATTTCTCTTATCTAGGGTTGCTAACCAAGCCAACGGAACCGAGCAGATAGTTGATAAAGCTTGGTTTAAAAATTTAATGAGCTTGAAAAATATATTTGAGCTTAGTTTGTTTATGAAACGAACCGATCTCAGATGAGTTTTAATCAAGTCCAACATGAGCCGATCTTGAGTAGCTTGAATTTTTTACGCATCATATATCAAACGAGCTAGGTAGCTTGGTTGGTAAGGTTAATGAGCTTTAAGAAATGTTTAAGCTTAGTTTATTTGTACAACAAACCGATTTTAAACGAGCTTTTAACAAATAAACACTAGCTCAAACTCGAGTAATTAGGGTCATTCAGCAACCCACTCTTATCGAGACGAATGATGTGATGTAAACTAGACCCAACTCCAGTAAAATTTAAGTTAAAACAACAAAAGACTGTCTTATTAAGTCCAATAAGTTTACGCGCATTTCAATTAATCATTTTCTCGGTCCAATTGAAGACATATCATCCAATTAAGAAATTCACAAAAAATCATTTTATTGCTTACTGAGCCAAGAATCGACCTCAAATCAGTTGTTATATGGAATAAACCACCAACTAACCGGACTAAGAGCATCTCCACTCCTTTATCAAAATTTTCATCAAATTTAAATTTGAGTAAAACTGCCAAAAATCGCACTCCACTCCTTCACCAAATTTGATTTCACTCAAATGTTTCACCAAATTTGCTCATCATCAAATCTAGAACCAAAATTTTAAGGCATTTTTTTGCACTTTTATTTAGCATTTTGTCATTCAATATTATGGATTAAATCTCCCCCGTACAATTTCAATTTGAGTAAGGATTGAAAAAATTCATACCAAATCAAGTTTTTACCCAATTTTTTGGATAACGAGTGGGGACGCTCTAACAAGCTCACATTAGTAGTTCTGGTTTTTAGGGTAAATATATGGGGACAGACCAAAAGAGGACCGACCACGTACCAATGGCGCCGGCGACCCCCGTGTGGTTCCAAAATCACCCCATCGGACGGCTTTAAGTACTCGATCTAAAATCACCCCATTTCGTGCAAACTCACACGGGGATCACCAGCGCCGTCTATGCGTGATCTGTCCCGTTGATCGGTACATATAGCATTGTCCTGGTTTTTATGCTACTCCAGTAGTATTTAGCAGGATGGCGTTACTATGAATTCAGGAATATAAAACCCCCGAGGAGAGAGAGAGAGAGAGAGAGAGAGATCGAAACAGCCGGCCCCATTCCGTTTCTCTTTCCTCATGCTTCTCTGCACAGAAGAACTTTTGCTTTGTCCGTTTCTTGTCATCATTCTCTGCTCACATCTCTTCAATGTCCGTCTCTCTCTCTCTCTCTCTCTCTCTCTCTCTCTCTCTCTCTATCTATATAATATATGCATAGCTCTTTGGATTGAGGGGTTTGGTGACGAAAGAAAGTAAAGGGAAAGGAGAGTATCTCACCACTTGTTTGGATAAAATAGGTGAGGAATGATGGAGAATGTGTTTATGTGCAATTCCTTTTTTGTTTCTCATCATTTCTCACTGAAACTGATGGTGAGAAACCATTACCCTCTCTTTTCTCACGAAATTACTCAGTCCTAAGGGGCTGTAAATATATGTTTTGTATGAACAAATTATATTGCATGTTTCTGGATTTTCCGCTCTCGTATTAGAGAAATCATGAACGTAATGCATTTTTGAGCCCTAGAATTTGAGGAGCAGTTGTTACCTCATTTTCTTACGGTATTGCTTTTGTTGTTGAGTTATGATGATCTTGAATTGCTCAATTTGATCTTAGCGTAAGTTGCTTTTTTGTTCGATTTTCAGCTCCTTTGGGCGAATGTGAGGAGGTCGCGCCTTTGATGAGGTACTTTGACACTTCAATTTGTCTGATAGCTGAGTGATTTTATTACAGAAATCCTTCATCATTCTTTGTTTGGTTGCTGAGAAAACTAAAAGAAAACTACAGGAAAGGTAACAAAATGTTTTGTTCAGGAACAGATGCGGGATTTAGAGTGCGGGTTGGGTGAACACTACAACCAAAGTTTATTGGACGGGCAAATCTATAAAGTTGTAAAAATTTTAAAGATTTTTTTACTATATCTATAACAAAAATTTGAAACTTGGTTAGGGCGTTTGCCCGGGCTAGCCCGCCCTTGCGTCCGTCCTTGGTTTTGTTCGCCTAATGTCAATGTTATTTATGCTTCTAGACAATGGAAAACTGAAACTATTTGAGCCACGGTCTGTAATAAAATCACTTTGGCAGAAATAGCGGGTTTGGTTATTGCCACTTGCTTGTATATAGTATCGAAGCCAGGAACCATGGATAAATCTAGATGGGGTCATATATGGGTATTATACCAATACTCCACTATACCCGTGGATACGTATCTCCAAAGTATCTACTCCGCACATAATAAGAGTTGGTTTTCTTTATTTTTGAGGCATCATATACATGTCCTTTTTGGATAGTTCTAAAGGATCTAGTTTTGTTGGATTATGAGACACAATGCTCTTGACAGAGCTCAATGGAGAAAACGAGTTTATCTTTTTCTTGACCTAAAAGTTGCTGAGATGTATGGTAAGTTTGTGCTGGGATTGAAATTCTGTGAAATCACTACTAACGGATTGAGAACTTAAGAGCACTCCCATACCAAGTTGTTAACTTCAAGTTAGTCAATTGTATTGTCATACATAGTGCTTGTAAATACCAAAACTACCCCCATTAATTTTAGGGATAGATGGTTGATCATCTGACAACGGCACTAAGTTAGCAGTAATTGGTTAAGTGTTGCACATTGTCCATTTGAGCCTTCAATTTACTATTCGATATGTTGTTTTCATCGATATTATTTCTTGACTTTGTAATTGGTAAGGTTGTTTTTTCTTGTTTATTTTGCAGCTTTTTTTTGCACCTGGGTCGGAATTTATAGTTCAAAATGAATGGGAGTCAACAGATGGATGTGCATTACATGAATACAGGCTTTCCTTACAACCCTTCTGAAACCTTTATGGGCTTTTTTGAAGGTCTTACCCATGCACCAGTACAATATCCACATGTTGAATCTTTTCATGAGCAGGTGATTCTATTCTCCGGTATTAAACTTTGTCTTGGATGGAAGGAATTTTATGTGTAAGAATGTATAGAAAACTCTTTTAATTTTGATGGTTGTCCTTGTTTTCCTTATTAATAGGATTCTCATGAATTTAGACAAAGACAATGTACGATGCTTTTCACTTAATGCTTATTTCCAACATGAATATTTTTTACATATGCGGATCTCTGTAGTATCTTATCATAATGCTTATAAAAAGAACCTAGTCCGTATCCTGCGTCAGCACAAATGCCGTTTATTACCTGTTTTAGAGCTTTTTAGTAGTACAGTTTAGCATATTGCTTAGAGAATTAACTTGTTTAGAAGATATATCTGGATCCTTCTGTGCTTAAATTTCCCCTATAATTATTCATGATACAGGCAGTTCTTCTGTGTTGTCTGTCTAGGATCATGTCTTCTGGTTACTGAATGTAAATTCGCACTATAATCATTAATGATAAAAATAGTTCTTCTGTGTTGTCTGTACAGGAAAATGTGTACTGGTTAACGAATATGAATTCGTACAAATTTGGAGTTCCCGGGCAAGGAAGTGCCTCTTATTATGATCCTTACGAGGTAAATGACCAGTTATCAAGAATGGATATCAACAGGGGAGCTTGGAACTACCCTTCAGCGTTGAGCATTGAAGAACCTGCTGCAATAGATATGGATTCTGGAGGGGATCCAGTTGTGAATATGCAAGCGATTCCTGAAGAAAGTTAGTTTCATTGCTTTATCTGTTATATTTCCAGCAAATGAAGCATTAATTGCAGACTGTTTATACACGAAGAAATTAGACGGAGTATATTAGTTCTTGACTGTATTTGCCATATCACCCATCCAGTTCACCAGTTAAAAGTGCTCTAAGATCTTACTAGCAATTTTTTGTCTTTAGTTTTTGTTGTCGCCATGCAGAAAAGTGGAGTACATTGGGTGTCAATGATTAATATGATGAATTTACTGGTCCCATCTTCGGGATTTTGCTGAAGTTTGTGACACTATTATCCATGGATTTCTAGCGAAGCTCCGGAGTTTTCTTAGAGTCCTATTATAGGGATATATTTCCAGCGTTGAATAGTTATTTATTGTTATGTTTTTCCCTAAATTTTCAGGCAGTCCAAATCATCAAATGGCCGCTAGTTCTCAGGTATACAGTTCCTTCGCTAATATAACATTATCTAATGAATGTTGCATTTGACTGTTCTTACTTTAACTTCAAAATGTTGAATTAATGTATGTGCTCATTTTACACGGCTTTTCATGAGGTAATTGGGAAGAGAAATCTTTTACTTTTGTTTGTGTATATGTACTCATTTTACATGGCTTTACACGGCTATATATGAATATTGCTATCCTCTTTGAAGACCTTTTGTTGTAAAACACTCTGGTTGGAGGCAAGTTTGTGCAGTATGGCTGTGCTTGGTGCTACTTTTGACTTGCAAATATTAAGAAATCGATTTTCAGAAATATAGTTGTTTTTTTTGCTCAATGTTGCTAACGATTGCAGTCTAAATCTGCTTATACACTTTTAATTCTTGAAAGATGAAATACGTGCTTTTAAGAATTTTCTCATATCAGGTTAAACGTTGTTTGCCTTTGGGACTCTCTCTCTGCTTATGCATGTGGATATACAGGCTTGTAGCTACTAGCTAAACCTGTCACTTTTAAATCATTGTGCAGGACATTTGGCAAGACAATGTTGATCCTGATAACATGACCTATGAGGTTTGTTTCGCAGAATTCATCACGGTTTTCTCTTTTCTTGAATAAGGTGTAGACTTTTTATCCTTTATCATGAGGCATGAACTTCATGCTCGGATTTCTTTTCATGTTCATGTATGAGTAAGGAAGTTGGTTTTGTGGTGCACCAAATATATAGCCATAGAACCAGGAATTGTACTTTGGGGCTGAACTAGTAGTGTCAAGTTTAACATTGCTTGTAGGATACAAAGCTACAAATCATAATGATGAATTTCTTCCTAGCCATACATTAGGAAAACATGTATGCAAACCTATTGTGAAAATTGAAATGTCTCACTACTATGTGATAGCTTTGACAAAATTTTACTAGAACTATTGGAAAACTCTAATGCTGCCTCAATAGTTGAACTAGTGGCTTTGGAGGTGAGCAGTATCCATGTTAAAGATATCAAACAAGAGTGCAATTTCCAATCCTCCTTTCGAAGTTCAGCATTTTGCCGAAACTGATGTTTTCTTAATTTTCTTAATTGTTGTGAACATAGTTAACAACTATGAGAATTGACGATTTGAACTTTTATTTAGATTTTTAATTTGTCTTAGTCCTGTAGGAATTACTTGATTTAAGTGAGGCTGTTGGAACTGAGAGTCGAGGTCTTTCCCATGAACTTATTAGCATGCTTCCAACTTCAAAGTACAAGTCCGGTGGCTTCTTCTCAAGAAAGAAATCAGAAGAGAGGTAAGATTCTTTGTAAATTGCTTTCCTTTTAAACGCTTTCCTCTGCAGCTCTTGTTTTTTTCTTTTTTCACATTGGCCACAGTCGTGCACAAGTGTGTGCGCACCTGTGTGTGCTCCGTCTTTCAACCTTTGCATAATATTCAGTATTTGTGAAACAGATGCGTGATTTGCCAAATGAGATATAAAAGAGGAGATCGGCAAATAAATTTGCCATGCAAGCACGTTTACCATATGGAATGTTGCACCAAATGGCTTGGCATCAACAAGGTAGATCTATTTCCTCATATAGCTATATTCTGCCCAGACATTTTTGGCGCTTCTGATCAGTGGATTTACTTTGTTATCAGACATGCCCAGTTTGCAACACTGAAGTTTTTGGAGAGGAATCAAATCGCCAAATCAGCGAATGGTGACCACTAGAAAGCAAATATTATTGTGTTCCTTGCCCCATTTGCTTTTTTGCATTTGCTGTTACTTATTCAGTTTTGCTTCGATTTTGTTCTCTGGGGGGGATGGGGGATTACGTAGTTGTAGTTTAGGATTGGTTGTTCTTCGTGTTACACATATTATTTTGTAAAAGAAAGAACTGTCTTGGACTTTCAGAATCTAGTAAATATAATGGATATCGATGACCAACCATGCCCTGCTTAAGAGACACTGTTCATTATGTCATGTCTCGGGTTTCTGCTTCTTACCTCAATATCCCTTCGCTCCTTGTTCTTAGTTATTTTTTCACCCCTAGATCTTGTCACGGTGAGACATTCAGGTTTCTGGAATTAAATTCAAGGCTTCTAGTTTTTCCTTAGCACTACTTGGCAACGTATTTGGCTGCTCATGGAACATAATAAAACATTGAAGTTCCATATGGAGAATCGCCGTAGTTTCCTCGTCACTGAAACACTACAGATTTGTTCAGCAAAACGAGAGTAATCTAGCCTCGAGACAGATTTGTGTTGGAAATTATCAAAATAAATGAGTTTTTATTTGGGGTTTTTATTAAATTATTCCTTGTGCTTTTAGAAAGCATTTTTGTAGAATTTTGGGTTTGTCCCACATTAGGAAAAGGTTGAATGAGTGGGAAATCTGGAGGATGTGGTACCAGTACCAAGTTAGTAGGTACTAGTACCGCAGGGACCAGAAGCCGGGCTAAAGGGTGTGGTACTGGTACCATTTAACTAGGTACCGGTACCGGTACCTCAGGGTCCAGAAACATCCAGCAAATGGAAGATGAGTTGTGGTACCAGTACCACTAAAATAGGTACTGGTACCACGGGTCTGCGCGCGAATTTTGCAGGCACTTTAGAGTCTTTAGACATTGTTTCGGTAAAGGGTGTGACTTCTTGTTAAGAGGTTATGACTCTTACCAAAGGCTATTAGTCTAATGGATGTATCCCTTCGCCTAAGGGTGTATTTGGGTCTATAAATAGAACCCAAATTACATTTGTTCAACACACAATTTTGAGCCTCGTTACTCTGCCAAAATATCTACAGTTTACTTTCTTGTTTTTGTTGAACCATTACTCTGCAGAATAGTGTCAACAAATCCTTGGTTCTTTTGATCATTTGATCGGGTTTTGTTGTATCCTCGAACAGATTCGCTATCAACCCGGTGCACACCAAACGGGGGGGGGGGGGGGGGGGGGGGGGCGAATACTGTTTTCGGAAAGCGACATCGGAACGTGCCTCGAAGCAAGATTCATCATCAAAGCATTCA